>BKCH01000388.1:0-86638 GCA_008635985.1 Ficus erecta
AAAAGAGCATATAAAATCTCTTCTTATCGTCATGATTTTTAGTTTGTCTATATTTGTATATCTGTTCTTTTCAAATTAAAGTCAAATTAGCTAGCTTTCAAGGATATAATATTGGCACAAACAAAACATTAGTTAAGTAAAGATGTAATTTAGCACTAACAATGTCACAAAATTTTAACATTAACATCAGTTGTACTCTGGTGACATACAACAGGTCCAATACATTGACCAATAATATTAGTGTCAGTACTGCTTACTCTTTAACTCTATTACTTTTTGGTACCAATTACAACTAAAATGCCCGGTTAATGCTAGCTCTTGTTTGGCATCATGGCTTAAAAATAATTTTTAAAAAAGATTCCAATTATGATATTGATGTATAGAGTTAGGCCGCCCCTTTTCCCCAAAAAAATAAAAAAAGTTAGGCCATTGAGATTGCGTTATGTAGAATTACTTGAGATCTTAAAACATTAAAAAAATAAAACCAAAAAAAGAAAAAGTTAGGCCATTGAGATTGCGTTATGTAGAATTACTTTAGATCTTAAAACATTAAAAAAAAAAAAACCACAAAAAAAAAAAAACTGAAAATGAAATACACAGTTCAAAACTCCTTAGAAATTTTTTTATTTTTTTTCCTGCTAAGAAATAAGAATCATTAAACACCGATAAATATTCAACTAAGCTAGAAGCTATATCAAACCTGCTCCTGTCGTTCTCAAGTAGAACGTCACACACTCGAGCTCCAGCATGACGTTTTGACTAATTGAAACGGTGTTGTCGTTATTGAAACGGTGTCATTGTGATTTTTCAAAATTTTTCAGGAGGTGCTGATGTAAAATATAACGGTCAATGGGTTTAATAACATGGTCATTGATCGGGAACTAATTAACTATAACAAGCCAATTTCTTTTATTTTATATACACGTACTACTGTCATCTAATTCTCTAATTATATGTAGTTCTACTGTTTAATACCTTATATTGGATAAATTCAATAAAAGGATTTCACATATTACTAATTTCAAAAGAATACCCAAATCCCTATGTTGTAGAGGAGAATGTTAATTAAATAACTGAACCCTTTAATTTCTTATTGAATTTGTTTTTTTTTTTTTTTAGAATATGTAGGATTATTTTTAGCGCCATCCCTTAATATAAGGTCATTTCATTTTATCGCATGAACTTTAAAAAATTCTTATTTTCCTTTCTGAATTTTGAATTAGTCTCATTGAATCCCTGTTCTTAGAATTATATTAATAAAATTTCTATAGACTGGGTTAAGTGAAACTAATTCATAATTCATGGACAAAAGTGATCTAAAATTTAGAGAGCAAAATATAATTATCTTAAAAAAAATTATAAGAGATACAGGTATGAGATTAATCCCAATGTAAAAGAAATTATGTAGAAGCGGCGCCTAAGTTGACTCCTAAATTCCCAACTTGGATTGATGACAGCTAGCCATAAACGTAAATTACTAAAACAAGAAACCACCGTCGCCTTTTACTCTTTCTTTTTTCTTTTAAATCACAATATTGTTTGCCATCCTGACGCTCAAGAGTATATAGCCCCCCATCCTAAATTTGAAAACTATATGCAATGTCATGTGTGTATATAATTTATTCCTACATGTATATCTTAGATGTGCTTAGATCACGGTTTTGGATCAAAAATTTTCAATACAAATTTAAATCTTTACATTTTAAAAATTTGTATCGCATTCATTTTTCTTGTTCCCAATCAAAATATATTTTTTCCAGTTCAAACTTATTATTTAAACGACAAAGTTTTTTGCTCAATGAAAGGTTGACTTGACCTACCGAAATCGACCGACAGTGAGATGTGTGTGTGTGTATATTTATTTATATATGCCAAACAGCTAATCAACTAGATCAAGTCTCCTATAAATACACATGAAAGCTAATAGATTTGTACCAAGAACTCATAAGCTTAAACCTGCTTGATCTCTTTTCTTCTCTCTACGCCCCTTAGAAATGGCTTTCTTCTCTTGGTTTTCTAGAAACTTAGGAATCTTATTGTTCTTGTTTTCGCTTATTATCGCCCTAACCTCGGCGCAGCTATCCGCAAATTTCTATTCTTCTTCATGTCCGAACGCCCTTTCCACCATCAAGTCAGCAGTGAAGTCTGCCGTCTCTAGTGAGAAAAGAATGGGAGCGTCCTTACTTCGCCTTCATTTTCATGATTGTTTTGTTAATGCAAGTCATTTCCTCTAATCAACTATGCTTATTTTAATTTTTTATTGCCACTTTTTTCTTAATTACGAGCACTTTATTTTTTTTTTTTTTAGTACTCTTCTTTAAGAAAGACTATCTTAAGATAAATCACGTAGTCAAAATATGAATAACGTTTTTTCATACAGTTCATATTTGGTATCATGATTGGTTAATTTTTAACTATTTGTTCGAAAGGCAAGTGGTTAGAAGAGAATGAAAAATTATATTTATTAATCAAGATAGAGTACGATACGAAAACTAGGGGAGTGGTAACTATCTTATAGTCCCCAGAATAGTCACTCTATATATTTCCACAAGTAAATTCACTTGCTTTTGTTACTTTTGAATATTTCACTTATACATAAAATAGCATGAAACATAACATGCAAGCTTACTATGAATTATACTGTTGTTGAATATTTACTTGGTTTCTCAAACATGTTTTCATGGAAATTAAAAAAAAAAAAAAAGAAACACTATAATATTAAAAGAAAGAGAACATGGTAATTGCATATAAAGCTTAGCACTAATTGCATTTTCTTTTACATGTTAAAAAGAGAGAGAAAACGGCAGAGGGTTATTTGTGG
Organism: Ficus erecta; assembly: GCA_008635985.1. Lineage (NCBI taxonomy): Eukaryota > Viridiplantae > Streptophyta > Magnoliopsida > Rosales > Moraceae > Ficus > Ficus erecta. The sequence goes on from BKCH01000388.1 coordinate 2,822, forward strand.
GTGTTGTGACTATCCTTTGTGTAACGGGTCTCTTGATCTCTATTGATTGATATTTTTCATCAATTGTATCGGTTTTGATTAGAGAATATTTTGTATGCTCGATATTTGGTGTGCCTATTAAGTTTTATGACTTGGAACTCAGTTCACATTTTTACCTACTAAGCATTTCATTCGAATTTATTGATGGATACTATTGATATTGGGATCAAGTCTTCTTTTACTTAATTTGGAGTCAAATAGAATTATGTAAACATTAATATCTTTGTAATTTGGAATGGTAGTTTTTTGGCAGTGGTGGAAAACTCTCTCTTTGCCTGTACGTACTACTTAAAGTTGTATATATATATATATATATGATTTTTCTGGATTACAACTTTTTGATTTTGTTTGGCATTTAAGTTTAACTCTAACGAAATTATACTTTTTCATCTCAATTTTTATCTTTTTCTGAAAAGTCCACAAAATTTATAACTACTTTTTGAAAAGTCAATCAATTTCAACTTAATATTTTTATCTCCAACTAACGAATCAAACGTAAGCTTTGACTTTTAATGAGAAGAATCTAGCGAGCACGCGCGAAAAAATTAGACATGGACCTTTAAGAAAATGCCAAGAAGCTACTTGTAGTTGTGGACATCAGTATCATGACCATTATAATTTGTCTCAAAAAATGGTTTATATGTGAACACATAATTTGGGGAAAAGTTGAATAAACAGGCTTGAATAACAATATATTATACATTAATTATTTGGTGACTTATTCGTACGACAGGGATGTGATGCTTCCATACTGTTGGACGACACAGCAAACTTCACTGGAGAGAAAAACGCAAGGCCTAATGCCAATTCTGTGAGAGGATATGAAGTGATCGACAACATCAAGAAGCAGCTGGAGAGCTCCTGCCCTGGCGTTGTTTCTTGCGCTGACATCGTGGCCGTTGCTGCCAGGGACTCCGTCGTTGAGGTGGGTAAAATTATTTTGCACTATCTGTAAGTAGGAACTGTTGTTTTAGTGTTAGACTATATTTTTATGGTCTAATCTATGATTAAAATAGTTTCCTGTCATGCATTTTAAATTTTTAAGGTGAATACTCATACAACTGAGTGTTTAGAAATTAATCTTATGGTTAAAATGTAATTCCTAACGATAGTGTGAAATAGGATATTGTAATGTAAAAGCTTCTTATGTTAGTTTTTTTTTTTTTTTTTTTCACTGTATATTATTTTCGTCAAAGGGTAGTGTGATACGAAATAGTCACAGCTACTAATAGAATATATATATTATATATTTATGAAACTATAAAAGCAATTAAAGATAATTTTTTTATTATTATAAAGGACGGTGGAATTTATAAATTCAATCATTGAATTGGGTTGGAATCCAAGAACTACGCGTGCTTTCATTCATAAGCTCTGTCATTGATTGATATTAAGCAAAACATAAAACGGCACATAATTAAAACGCATTATAACGTTGTAGCATTTGTTTATAAAATCTTGGTAATAAGCACTCTTGAGGTTTGTTACGCATAGGTTCTAATGGAATACCTAATTCATGAAAAATTCATGGGGTGCCACCAATGTTAAACACCATCAGTAATAGAATGTGGCTCCGATCTGTGACCCTATAACATGTTTTCCCTTCTTTTTAAAAAAATATATATATATATATTTGGGTGGTAGCTAAAAACCACCGGTACCTATTTGCATTGTTTGAGCCTCATTGACTTAGAATCTTGGTCTGATAATTTGGATTTTACTTCCCAGTTGGGTGGACCAAGCTGGACGGTGCGATTGGGGAGACGAGACTCAACCACTGCAAGTCAAAGTGCTGCCAATTCCAACATTCCTGCCCCTACCTTAAACCTTGCCGGCCTCATTAGTGCTTTCTCAAACAAAGGTTTCACTGCTAAAGAATTGGTGGCTCTTTCAGGTTTGTATAAATCCACTCATCCTAATAAAATAGATTTTGCGCTCAATTTTGGATCATCAATTTAATAATTAAATAATATTAGGGATCATAAATTTTTAATGTAAACATATAATAGTACAAGTCCATTGATTAAATATGTTACGCGACCAAACAATTCTCTTTTTCAGGATCTCACACAATCGGTCAAGCAAGGTGTGTAACCTTCCGTACCCGGCTATACAATGAATCCAATATAGATCCCTCCTTTGCAACTTCAACTATAGCGAAGTGCCCAAGCACCGGCGGGGACAACAACCTCTCACCGCTGGACGTGATAAGCCCAACCGCTTTCGACAATGCATATTTTAAGAACCTAGTGAGCCTAAAGGGGCTGCTTCACTCCGACCAGCAGCTCTTCAGCAATGGCTCCACTGACGCTCAGGTTAGAGCTTACGTCAACAACCCTTTGAGCTTCCAAACAGATTTCGCCAATGCGATGATCAAGATGGGAAACCTTAGCCCTCTAACTGGGACAAGTGGTCAAATTAGGACCAATTGTAGGAAGGTCAATTGATTTGGTAAAAATAGAACTTTGTTTTGTGGCATTAATAAGTTGTAAGATAATATATCAAGGTTTAGTTTCATCTTTATGCTTTTAATTGGATCAATAAGCACAATTTGAGAAAAGTATGGAACCTACCCTCAAATAGACATTTTAAATGTTTTTTTCCCTCCCATAAGGTTTTATTGGATTTTGACCTTTCAAACTTCACGAATTGGAGGTCAAAAAAACTAAAATTATTATAGGTGGGGTAATAATCTAGAGATGTACTTTTTGAGGGACAGTCCAACAAATTACCTGTAAGAGTTTGCCCACTTCAAATTTAGGCTTGAGCTGAGCTTTGTATTGCAATGAATTAATGGAAGTTGTGGAGTTGTTTCCTATAATTATCAGTTCAACTGCTACGTGCAACTGAAATTTTCTCTCCCATTTATGTCAAAAATAAAAGGTAAATTGCTAATTTGGTTTCTAACATTTTTACAAAATTATAATTTGGTCCCCAACTTTTTTTTACCTAAACTCTTTATTAAAAAGGCACAAACCGGTGCTTTTTGTTAACAGAAATTAAAATTTTAGTAAAAAAATCTAACTTAAATTACATATGATTTACTATTAAGGATAATTTATATAAAAAAAATTATTTGATTTAACTAGTATATATATGTGTCATCTACGTAATCTATTCCATTCAATTTTAAAATTTGTTAAAAAAATTCAAAAAAAAAAAAAAAAAAAAGAGGATCATGTTGCACCCTTTTAAAGAATTTGGGGATCTTTTAGCAAAAAATAAATTGGATATCAAATCATAACTTTTCGTATAAATATTAGAAACTAAATCAACAATTTACCCAAAAATTAAATAAACGCTAACAACACTAACAATCAATTACCAGATCAAGAGGTGTAAAATAAATAAACGCTATAATTGCAAATTGCATTAAATAAAATCTGGAAAGTTCCAATCGGGTATTTCTATTAATTCAAAAATAGCTCCCTCGTCAATAAAATAAAGTCAATAAAAAACAAAAAAACAAAGGGAAGAAATTCTGGACCATCCATGGTAGTGATACAAGGGGAGGAAGTGTAGCTTTCTACGACTCTCTTTGTCATTTGTCTAAGGTTCAATATATTTATTTGATACTTAATTATCTGAAATAGTGAATTTAATAACAAGTTGATACGAATAAATTTTTAGAGTATATTAACAAGAGCATAAATTGATTCTCTTTTTATTTCACTTGGGCTTGTGATAGTACTAACATAATCCAACGTAGTTGTAGGTGAGGGTGTAAATTAGTAATTTTTTCTTATTAGCGAAAAGAAAAATGAGAAATATAAGGAATATCCCCATATTTCTATTTTTCAGAATGATGGGTTTTTTTTTTTTTTTTTTTTTTAAATATCATAGTCAGAAAATAGATTATAATGTGACATTTTTCTCAACAAAAGAAAAAGAAGGAAAAATGGAAACCAACTTTAAGACATCCCAACAAACTTCTAGACAAACTTTAGTGGTCGTAGTCTGACTCGCTTTAAAAATAATGCGTGGTAGACTTGATTTCAATGTAACTAACAATATCTAAATTCTTCTTACCACTTCAACTTATTTTATATATATATATATATATATATATATTATAAAACTCCAAAATCGTATCAGCTCCTTTTTGACTTTCAATCACGTTTTCACTTTTTATAAATCGGAAAACGACTGAGGAGCTAACAAAGAAGAAGCTCCGAGTGCAAGCTTCTTGGAATTCTGTGACATACTAGAAGAAAAATGTATCTACAACTTAAGATCACATTTAATGAAATAATTTCTTATAAAATTGGACGAATTTAATAGTGATAAATAAAGAGTAACAATTATAAAACATGTTTAAAAATATAGAAAATTTTAAGTAGAAAGCCCAAAAAAAAAAAAAAAAGAGGGATCAAGATGGAAGAAATAAAATTTTCGAATTAAAGGAAAAAAAAAAAAAGAAAAAAAAAGGGAAGGGAAAGATAAAAAAGGGGGGGAAAACAACCAAAACGCTCATTTGGTTAAAAATTTGTGAATAGTACTCACTTTTGAGACTTCATATGCATGTATAATAAAATATATCTTACAAAATTGTATAAAAAATATTTAAGTGGGGACATCTTTGGGAAAAAAAAATAGTTTAATAGTGACAGATTAAGAGAAAAAGCATTTTAAATAAGACATATTTAAAGATATAGAAACTTGAAAGGGAAAAGCCAAAAAAAAAAAAAAAAAGGGAGAGAGACAAAAATGAAAGAAATAAAATGTTAGTGGGGAAGCGAAAAAAATAAATAACAAAAGAAGGGAGTGATCAAAAGAAAAGGAAAAACAAAAAACAAAAAAGAACAAAAAAATCAAAATGGGCATTACAACCAAAACGCTCGTTTTGGTTCAAAATGTGTAAATACTACACACTTTTTGACGCTTTATATATATGTATAGAAAGTTTACCACAAAACAAGGTACTTCTGCAATAAGGTTATTTTACCACATTAATAAAGTAAAAATTTTACACCTCCAGATTTCAATCCAAGGGTTAAAAATATTTAAAGACCACGAAATTAACATAAAATCTCCTACATATTACAAAACTTCCTTACCAGAATTAAAAAAAAAAAAAAAAAAAAAAAAAAACCATCTTCTCATAAGAACTCCGACGAGCAGGGGGGACTCAATGGCACAAGTGGTGGTGGGGGATTGACGGCTCAGGTGGCGGATCGCGACAGTGCGGCAACGAGAGGCGGTGGCGGCGACGGGAATTGCGATGAAGAACACGATGAACATAGGGTAGAGGGAATCGTGATGGTCGGCATCTGTCCCCTGTGGGCGATGGATTTGGAAAGTGGCGGCGAAGCCCATCCCCTAGCCGGATATTTGTGACCCATGACAATCTGTATCTCACGGCGGCCCCCTCCTTCTCGCCTCCAACGACGAACACGGCCACGTCATTCCTCTCCTCCGAAGAAGAACACGGTGAACAGTGGCAGTGGAAAGAAACTCACGGCGGCGGCCGCCAACAACTCCGACGACCAACACAGTGGAAGTGAAATGAAATTATATTTTTTTGTTAGTAATTATTTTGTAATCAGATGTAGTTAGGTGTATAATATATACAGTGCACACTTGGCATCTACACTGTCCAGATCAAATCTATTGGTTAAAAGTATTTATTTTATCAATGGGGTAAAATAGCCTTACCTCACTGTAATCATTAATTTTTTTTAGGAGAAAAAAGTCAATAGATATTTAAAATGGATAAATCTGTGGTAGAGCTCCTAAAAAGAGCTCTACCACAACTTACGGTAGAGTCATTTTTTTGACCGTTAAAATCTAATCGAACGGTTCAAATATTGATGGTGTATCATATTATTATACACCTTGCCTTACATAATTCTCCCACCCAAAGTCTTCTCCGTCGTCGGCGAGCTCTCGCCGCCGGCGACTGACGCCGGCAACTATCTCCGGCCGACGTCCGGCCACCTGCCGCCGGCGATTTTCTCCCTCTTCTCTTCTCCTCTCCCGCGGCGACCACCTCCGGCGCCCCACCGCCGGCCGGCCGTCGGCCACCCCCCCTCTCTCTTCCTCTTTCTCTCTCTTCTCTTCTCTCTCTCTTCCCCTTTCTCTCCCTTCTCCTCTCTCCTCTCTCCCGCCGCCCCCCCCCCCGCCCCCCTCCCCCGTCCACCTGACCCCCCCCACAGACCGACGCCGGCGACCCACCTCCGGCACCAACTCCGGTCGCCGGCGACGGAATTTTTTCTCTCTTCCCCTTTCTCTCTCTCTCTTCCCCTCTCTCTCTCTCTTCCCCCAGCCCGGCCCCCCAGCCCCGCCGCCCCGACCACCCCAGCCCAGCGCCCCCACGGGCCCCCCCACCCCAGGCCCCCCTCCCCCGGCCTCACCCCCAGCCCCCACCCCCCTGACCCCCCCCCCCCCCCCTGAAAGACCCATCCCCCCGAACACCCCCGAGGCCCCCAGGCCCCCATGCCCCCCACCCCCGCCGGCGACCTCCCTCTCACTCTTCCCCTTTCTCTTCCTTCTCTTCTCTCCCTCTTCCCCTCTCTCTCTTCCCCTCTCTCCGGCCGCCCCCCCCCCCAGCCCCCCCGATAACCCCCCGTGCGCCCCCCCCCTCCCCCCTGCCTCCCGGCACCCCCCCCCCCCCCGACGACCCCCCCTCTTTCTCTTCTCCCCCTTTCTCTCTCTTTTCCTCTCTTCTCTCTTCTCTCTCTTCGCGGGCCGACGGGAGGGGGTGCCGGGGGGGCAGGAGGGTGGGGGGGTGCACGGGGGGGCCGGGGGGCTGGGGGTGGGGGCCGGGGGTGAGGGCGGCGGAGAGAGGGGAAGAGAGAGAGGGGAAGAGGGAGAGAAGAGAAGAGAGAGAAAGGGGAAGAGAGAGAGGGAGGTCGCCGGCAGGCGGGCGGGCGGCCGGGGCCGGGGCTGGGACCGGTGGTGGAGGGGCCGGAGGTGGGTCGCCGGCGTCGGGGGAGAGGAGAAGAGAGAGAAAGGGGAAGAGAGAGAAAATGGTCGCCGGCGGCCGGCGGCCGGGGCTGGGTGCCGGAGGTGGGTTGCCGGCGTCGGGAGTTTGTCACCGGCGTCCGTTGCCGGCGGCGAGAAGATCGCCGGCGACGGAGAAGAGTTTGGATGGGAGGGATTGTGTGAGGTAAGGTGTATGATAAACATAATAAATCACTAATATTTTAAATCGGACGGTCCAAAAAATAGGGATGTATGGTAGAGACCCTCAGAGGGTCTCTACCATTTATCAAGTAAATTTTTCATTTATTAATAAATTTTTATTTACTTCAAATATTTTAAATCTTATTATTTACTTCAATTATTTCTATAAAAAACTATTTACTAAAATTTTCCTTTTTGTGTAAACTTCTTTTGAAATTCAGTAACATTTTACTTGAGATGATTTTGGCATAAAACTACGTAAATTTATGAGCACGCTCCTATTAATATCGTTGGAATCGATTCCTTTATGTTTCTCGTTGTTGATTAAAAAAAAATAAATATAAATAAATAAACGAGCCTATATCTATTAATAATGTGCAATTACTACCATGTGATTTTGAATATTTCCTGGTTTTGTAATTTGTTCGATAATATATTTTTTGACATAAGCATGGGATACCAAGTAAAATTTAGTTAAAAAATTTTTGCTCCCCAAGTATTGGTAAACAAATTTGCTGATTTTTTTTTCTTTTGTTTTTTTGATAATAAAGCATTCAGACAAAATTGTTGATTTAGGACATGTTTCGTATATCTTATTACCACTTTGTGTTATGTTATTCAGAATAATACATTGTTTGGCTACATTTATATACTATATAATTTAATACCAAAATAAAAAATTAATATAACATGGACTGTGATATCTAATACAACAAAAGATCTATGTGTTAGGCTAAATGGTATAATTTGACATAAATGATCGTATTAAGAAACATGTAAAATATTCTAATTATATCAAATTTGATACCAAAGTTAGAGTTTCGGAATGAGTCCGAAATTGAAGTACGTTTAGAATCCATTGTTGGGATCGGGGGTCGTGTTTTAAGATGTGGGCCTAGGTCAGGTTTTGGTATCGGGGATGGGGTCGAAGTCAGAATCGGGTTTCGGTACCGGAGTTGGGTTTCCGGACAGGGGTCGGGGTGAAGTTGAGTTTGGGTACATGGGATGAGTCCGGTTTCGGGACAGGGGTCGAGGTGGGGTTTTGACACCGAAGTTGGGTTTCAAGATGGGGGTCAAGTCAAATTTTAGGACAAAGGTAGGGGTGGAGTTTCAGGACGAAAGCTAGGATTGGGTTTTAGAACTCCTAGCGGCATGAAATGGCTAGAAGTGGCATGAAATAAGTTGGCCAACATGTATAGGACGTAAACAAATTCAATGATCCAAAGTCATGATTTTGTTCATGAAAAGTTAAGTTTTATAAGGATTTTTTGTATATTACATCACCAAGGAAATAAGGTTAACTTAATCAGTATCGTGGTGTATTAGACAAGATTTTAAGCTCTGATATTGTGTTAGAAATCTGTACAAAACAGTGAGAGAAAAACTGTTTATACACGAAACAACACAAGCAGTTTTTCTTAGAAAAACTGGACAGCTTTTCTGAGAAAAACTGGACAGCTTTTCTGTCTTGACTTCAAGCTGCGTTTTTAGAGGTAGAACCGGACTTTAACATCATCAGACAAAAGTTAGATACGGATGTTAAGAATATTTTTGTAGAAGATACCATTGTAAAATTTTGACTCTAAGACGATGTTTTGGGTTTTTTTTCCGAAAACTGCCAAAACAGTTTTTCACTCACTGGGCGGATTTTGTGGTAAACGGACCCCTTGCGGGCCGAACCAGCATCAAAGCAAAACACAAAAGTTTTCGATCAATCAGAAATGAACATTTCCGTGATGAAAGTTTTATCAAATTCTCAATGAATTTTAGGTTATAATTTTTTGTTTTTGTTTTTGTTTTTGTTTTTGTTTTTTTTTGTTTTTTTTTTTTAATAAAACTGTTGTGATATTTAAACGACCAAGAAGGTTTTAATGGATTCAAAACTTTAAAAAACGTGGGATCCAATGTCCCGATGAAAAAAAAAACGTTCAGGATCTGTTTTTGAAACTCGATATTATTTGTTCGATAACGGTAAAGGTTTTCCAACATTTGCATGTTAAATAATAGTAAACTAATCGTTTTCAAAAGTGGTAATCGAAATTGTTTAAGTTTTCACCAAAATCAAAGGAGGATTTGAAAATATTTCGCAAGCTTAAAAAAAATCTTGTGTTGGACCTTTGGGGGCCTTGGGAAAAATGATTTTGATAAGTCTTTCAAAAAGTTAATAGAAGAAAAAAAAAAAAAAAAAACAGAGTTTAACTTTTTAGGCCTAAGTCTACCTAGTAAGCCCAAAGGTGATTTTAAGAGTATTTTATGATTTAAAAATACACCACAACTTGAAAATCAAATTACCATTAAGTGGAATCATGAAGGTAATTAAGAAAAAATTTTAAAGTAACAGGAGTTAATTAAATTTGCAGGTGAAAGCCTGCATAAGAAATTTAAGTTCTAGTTATTTAATGAATTTAACTTAGAATTCCTTTAATTAAGGAATATAAATAAAATGTTATCCTTATAGTGTGTAAATTAATACTCATAATAGATATGGCCTTAGTTAGTAGCTTTTATCCATAGTCCCAAGAGCGGAAAATAGTATAAGCAAGGTAAGTACAGACCTCGCCTACAGTATGAATAATTGTAAATATTATTTTCAAGTATGACATGTTTATATGCATGTCATGATTTACATGATATGCCATATGCCATGTTTTTACATATATGTCAAGATTAAGTATATGACACACTTTTCGATTATGCAATATTTTACGATGATGCCATGTTTACTATAATATCATGATTTCAACTATGTCATACTTTTTTATTAAGCCATAGTTTACGACATTGCCATGTTTTATAATAGTGTTATATTTTATGAACATATCACGAGCTACTTTATGCAATTGAACTTTATGTCATGTCATATCTATGTATCATATACATCATGACTGATAAGATCACAAGTTAAGAATCTTGGTCTTAGAGCTAGTCTTTGGGAAGACCTCATGTAGAAACATGATTTTAAGCATACTCATCAAGAATTAAGTTACAAGACTAAGACTAACTCAAGACAAGTTGAGTGTCATACCAATCTTCTGTAGATCGTGGAGGTTTAAGTATGTTTCAAGATTCCCATATTTGTTAGGGACCTTAGAAACCCTAATTTTCTTTGGATTACGCGCATCAGATATGTACACTAAGGGCCCACAAGACAAGCAAGATATTATGTCCATAATGAAAGACAAGAGACCATAATCAACGATAATCGGATCATGCATTAACAAACCCATGACGAACCATAAATGGTTCATGCATAAGCTATATGATGTTTGTTAAGTTTGTACTTGCTGAGCGTAAACTCATTAGTATATTTCATATTGTAGGTAAGAAGCATGCAGCCTAATTTGGTGGGCCTTGTGGATGATGCGGCAAGTGAAGAGCGGTGTGGGATGTTTCATATGTGATGTTTCAAGACTTCGGTTAAGTGTAAGGGTTGTGATGACTTGATAATTTATTAAACAAGTAATGTACATGCATGATAAAGTTTACCTATATGGATTAGTCTAATTATGTTGTATTAAAAAAATTATTCTAAGATTTTCATTAAGTTACACCATCCCTGCTATCAAAGCTCGATCCCATCCCCCATCCTGAAACCGAACCCAGGCTTCTATCCCTCCCTAACCCCAATCCCGAAGTCCCGACCCTGACCACCATCTCGAAACTTGATCCTAGCCCCATCCTGAAACTCGACACCAATCTTGGTACCAAAACCCAAAACCGGACCTTATTCCTTGTACTAAAACCTAGCCTCGACCCCGGTTCCGAAACCCAACCCCAACTTCGAACATCCCAAAACTAGACCACTATCACTACCCTTGTCTAGTAACCAAACCTTGGTCCCTATCCCGGTCCCCCATCCCAACTTGGCTCCATCTTGAAATCTGATTTGGCTCCATCCCGAAACCCAACCTTGACCCTTGTCTCGAAACAAGCCTGATCTTGGTCCCAATACCTATCTCAGCTCTTGTCCTGAAACCCAATCTTGATGTAGTTCTCAAAACCTGACATTGATGACAAGAGAAGAGTAAAGCAAGGTTCGTTTCGAATCTTGACCTAAATTTTGTATTTTAAAAGCTAAATTCTTAGTATAATATAATACAGAGACAAACAAATAATATATTATGTAGTATAGTATTTTGATATGGTATAAAACTAGACATCGTATCATATAACAACAACACGATGTTATGCAACTTAATAATATATTACCATATTGATTCATTTTCCACGTGTTTTATAACTTGCAATAAACAAATAATAAAATAATAATTTTTAAAATGAGGATAACATTTTTTAATAATTTATGGAGGGAGGGAGGGAGGTAGATTTTTTAAATTTCTGATTTCTCTTTCTTTTTTAAGTTTTTTTTTATTTTGTTTTGTTTTTTATAGTTAGTTTAGTAAATTAATAAAATACTAGTATAAAACGAGGATATCACGACCGTTTTTAGCCGTTGTGGTATCTTTTCACGACGGTTTTTTAACCGTCATAGTATCCAGGGTTTTGTTGAATCTATTTGAATTCCATAACGATTTTTTAACTATCGTGGAATAGACAAAATTGACGTCAAATACGGGGTAGATGGGGCTATTCCACGACAGTTTTTTGTAAAAACCGTCGTGGAATAACCATATACCACGACCATTTTTAGAAAAAACGGTCATGAAAAGTTCTTCGCCAGGAAGTTTCCACGACCATATTTGCTAAAAATGGTCATGGAAATTTCTTCGCCAGGAAGATTCCATGACCGTTTTTGCTAAAAATGGTCATTGAAAGTAAGATTCCACGACCGTTTTTGCTTCGTGAAAAGTAAGACTCCATGATTGTTTTTAGCAAAAACGGTCATGAAAAGTAAGATTCCACAACCGTTTTTAACAAAAACGGTTGTGAAAAGTTCTTCGCCAGAAGATTCCATGACAGTTTTTAGCAAAAACAATCATGAAAAGTAAGATTCAACGACCGTTTTTAGCAAAAACGATAATGAAAAGTAAGATTCCACAACCGTTTTTGCTAAAAACGGTAGTGGAAAGTTCTTCACCAGGAAGATTCCATGACCAGTTTTAGCCAAAACGGTCATGGAAAGTAAGATTCCACGATCGCTTTTAGAAAAACGGTCATAGAAAGTAAGATTCCATGACCGTTTTTGCTAAAAACGGCCGTGGAAAGATTACAATGAAAAAAAAATTCTCAATTCATGCGATTTTCCACAGGTGGCAAATCCAATGTGTTATCCATTGCATAACCCAGATTAAAATAATAGTTAATTTTCAATTAATTTTGTGTCACAATGTACAACAATTATTACAAAAACATATACTACATTACAAAATTTATAGATTGTCTTCTAATTATATTGGATGAACCGCATTACAAAATTAGCCCACTCTTGCCTTACTAAACTCATTTCAATGTCGGTATAAAAATCCTTAGTTTGAAGTAAGGATAATCCATTGAGAGTCAAGGTTATTTCTCGCATAAAGACTAAAACAAAATATCCGCATTCAAAATAACCTTCTTGTAGAGGACATCAATCAATATCAATTAATGTTTCATAGTTGCATTGCTTTCTTACTCCTTTGCCCACCAAAATCTTCTAGTCATCAAGTGCTCTAACAATTTAACAAAGTTCAAAACAATTAAAATAAGAATAATGTAATGCCAAATCATAATTTGGAACATAAAAATATATTTACAACGTAATTAGGTCGAACATGTAATATGCAAAACCATAAACCACAAAATCAACACTTTTTTTTTTTTTTTTTTTCTGGAAAACAATCTAAATCAAATTCTCACCCAAACATTTTAAATGAATCTAAAACTAGTCCTCACCCAAACACGTAAATATCATACAATCGGGCATTTTGTTGAACATGTAATCTGTAAAAGCATAAATCATAAAATCAACACTTTTTTTTTTTTTTTTTTTTTTCAGAAAACAATCTAAACCAAATCCTAGCCCAAACATTTTAAATCAATTAAAAACTAATCCTCACCCAAACACGTAAATATCATACAATCGGGCATTTTGTCGAACATGTAATATGCAAAAATATAATCAAGTTATCAAAACTTTTTTTTTTTTTTTTTTTGGAAAATAACCACCCAAAATCACAAACACAATTAACAATCACCCAAAATCATAAACACAATCAACTAAATGGTCTTCAAAATTATAATATGTGCGGCGCAAGAGAGAGAGAGACTTACGAATTCCAAGGGCGTGGTTGCGGGTGGCGCGGTAGCGTGGTAGGTGGCAGAGGATGGGTTTCGAGGAAGAGATTGGAGGGAGGAGTTGCAACGGAGATTAGAGACGAAAGAAAGAGAGAAAGGGAGAGGTGCAAGAGAGAATGAATGGTGGAATCGAGAAAAATCACCGGCGGAGATTGGAGGTGAGAGATAGAGGGTGAGGGGTGAGAGAGAATGGAGGGAAGGCGGCAGCGATTGGAGGTGAGGTAGAGAGGGAGAGACGCAAGAGATAATGGAGGGCGGAGTCACGGAGGAGGAGATGGGTTTGGAGGGAGAGATTGGAGGTGAGAGTGAAAGAGATGTGAGAGAGAATGGGTTTCGGGAGGAATTAAGGGTTATTTTATTATTTTATTTATTTATTTTTTAATTTATGCTCTAAAACCCGCGGCCGAAAATTTGAAAACAAAAAATTTAAATTTAAAATTTGAAAATTCCTATTTCCACGACCATTTTCGAAAATCAGTTTCGCGCCGTGTTTTTACCATACTTTCCACAATCGTTTTTTAAAAATGTTCTAGGAATCCACATTTTGTAGTAGTGAAAATTAAGGGTTTAGTTACAAAAGAAAATTATGGGGACAAAAATGTTCTAGACGTAATAATTTAGAGACCAATTAGGAATTGAGACAATCCATTAATGGCAATTAATAGAATATGTTAAAAGAAAACCCCCTATTTTTTTCAGCTACAAAAAAAAAAAAAAAAAAAAAAGAAAAAAAGATCAAAACATGACAACCTAATAATTTAGGGACCATGATTACAAGTATAACATAACGGTAATACCACACCTGACTCCACCTCAAGGTGCAAAATTTGAATCGCCCACCTCTAAATTCAAAAAAAAATAATAATAAAATAAATTAGGGACCAAACCGAGCAATGGCCTATTCAAGGAATTCAAGTGCATCCTAAATAAGTCCTTTTTTTTTTTTTTTCAGAAAACTCCAACTCAAAAATTTCGTAACTTTTTTATTTCAAGATGAAATAAGATTTTTTTTAATTGTATATAATAACGGCAGAAATGAAACAAGATTCATATTTCTTTTTTTTCAGAACATCTTTCAAGTTTTTGCAATTTTTAACTATCACAGTTTATTTTCAACCAAACGCACAACTCCAGACACTCATTAATTTTCAATCAAAACATTTCCAAAACCAAACTCCAAACGTTTTCTATAACAATCAATAACAATCATGTAATTTTAATTTATGTCGTGGAGCTTTTTTCGTCTTAAATCCGGAAAGGTTCCTTTAAAATTTCGAAATAGATGGGTCAGAGTTTGGGACTACGCAACGAAAATTTTCTGAGAAGGCAATTGCGCAACTGATAGACTTAACTTCTTTTGGATTTCAAAAAAGCAACTTCCACTAGTGGTCTAATGTGCCGGAGTTTGTTCTTCAAACTGTTAATTTGGATACTCTGCTCCTTTTGTTAAATCTTCTCTAGCAAGATGATGGGTATTTTGGCAGCCCTTCTTAGTTTTATTGAGGGGTTTTCCTTTTTAGGCTTAACTAGCAAAGACATTCTTGTTAGTGTTTTTAAAAATATGTCCGGGTTTTCCACACCTGAAGCAAGTGTTGGCTCCCATTTGACATTCACCATGATGCTCTTTGCCGCATTTAGGACAAGAAGTCCTCGGTTGTTTTCCGTGCTCATTCTTGCTATCTTGGTTGTTACTTTGATCATGCTTTCTCTTATGGTTTTGAACCTTCCCTTTGCAAAATTTTCCCTTAGAAATGCCACCATTGTTTTCTCCAAATTGGGCCTTCCTCTCCTCTTGGGTTATGAGTTGAGTCCTTTCTACCAAGAGTGCCTTATTCACAACATCTCTATATGTGGCCAGATCAAAAGGAGAGACTGTCTCCTTAATACAGGGCCTTAACCCCTTCTCGAATCGAGGAGCTTTACTCTCCTCAGTCGCCACCAAAGTGGGAGCAAATTTTGCCAAACGAGAAAATTCAGCTTCATACTCGGTAACTGTCATATTGCATTGCTGTAAATCAATGAAATCGTTCTCCATTTGCTGTCGAACACTCTTTGAAAAGTACTGTTCATAGAAAGCCTCTTGAAACATCGCCCACGTGAAAGGATCTTCATCATTCTCATGTTGGCGCTTCACCATTAGCCACCAGTTGTGAGCATCTCCCTGAAGCATGTAGGCATCACACTACACTTTCTCCACATCTTCACATCTCACCACAGTAAAAGCCTTTACCATTTCAACCAACCATTTCTCCACCTCCAACGGATTGGTAGTGCCCCAGAAAGATGGAGGAGATAACTTCTTAAAATCAATGAAGGTATTTGTCGGACGAGGATGGGCAGCAGGTTCTCTCTATTGTCTTTACCCAAGGATTTCCACAGCTAATAAATGCCTCCATGGTCGATGGTGCGCCCGGTTGTCCATTATGACCATGAGGTTGACCGTTCGAACTCCCATCTTCATATCCTCTATTGTTTCGTCCAGCCATACTTGATAAGAAAAAGAAAAACAATATTTTTCTTTATTTCCTAGTGCCCAATTACTAGGGAGTACAATGCCCGATTGCCTATATTTGGAATAATAACTATAAGTAAACTAAGTAATCTTACCGAACAACTACCAGCTTGACTTCTAATAACGTAACAAAGTGGTTTTAAATGTCTACAGAAACGATTCAAACCTTGTTCTCTGAAACCAAAAATTGTAATACCCACTAGCCTAATATTGAATTAGGTTACTAAAAATATCACCAATAGCTTTCTATAGTAATTTAATCAAGTGGAATTTTAAAATAATAATAGTAATAAAATAAATAAACTTGCTAATTCATAATAATAATTCTTCAATAAAAACTATTTAAATCCCAATATTCAGACTAAAATTAAGAAAATAAAAATTCTTAAAAATAATCAAGTTTAAACTTTCAAACTCGATAATTCTTTTATTCAATAATCACTATGCCACGCCGCTTAGTCATGTCTCGCTGCCGTCCGGTCTCCACTTACTCATCATCCGAAATGTTAGAAGAATAATTTAGTGAGCTAAGCCAAGTAAACCATGCTACATGCATAAGATAATCGCAATTAATTCAATAAATACTCAATCCTTTTTAATATCTCATATTGTCATTAAAACTTTTCTTTATTAACATTTTAGAGCGCTCGATGTCATGCCTATATTTTCGGGAACCAGTGGGCCTTGGTTTTCAGAATCTGTATAATAATTTGGCCACTAATAAAAACGTTAATACGGGTTTTCCATATTAATTTTTCAACTTCAAGTATTAACCTTATATCATTTTCAGTCTTTGTGGCTTTTCCATCTTGGCCTTTCAACCTCAGTTATTTACCACCCTTTATTAGTCATTTCATTCATTCGTGATGGGTCTGCCGGTTCCCACTCAGCCCTCCAGTATAAACACACACCCATTCATTTTAAAGCATTTCTTTTGTAAACTTGGAATATAACATTTAGACATTTTGCATGATGGTATAATTTCATAAAAACATTTAAACATAAGAAGTAAAATCAAGTAGGATTACTTACCTAAATTCCAAGCAAAGGTAATATTATAGCAAGTGATGATGTCCTCCAAGTGCCCACGACTTATGTGCCCTTAAATTCCTATAGTTTGTCTATTAGAGTGCATTAAAAAAAATAAGAATACTCCATGCACCAAAAATATACACCGAATATGTACCCTTTTTTTTAACCGTGATGTACTTTAAACGAAACCATAGGTAAAAATCTGAAATTAAATAGGTAACTATGATGAAAAAGTAGAAAATATGAATAAAACACTTTTACATCTATAAACTTAGATTTTCACATAAGAAATCTTTTAATTATAGGAGCATAAAATCAAGCCCAAATTTTTACTAGTCAAGAATAACACATAAATCCATCAGCATAAATTTTTATAGAACTAAATAACACTTTTAAGATGGGTTTTACAAATTTTTAAGCACAATAAACAAATCTCCCCAGGTCCTAAAAAATTCAGACAATAAAGGAAGACGGATTTTTATCTCAAGAGTCACAATACGTTACGAACCCAAAATTTATATGGACATATTAGACATGTATATCAACCTATGAAAATTTTATTAGACCATAAAAGAAATAAAAACTATTTATTTACTATTTTGTAAATACCGGATTTGACAGAGTCCAACACAAAATCACAGTGAACATGATTTAAAAAAATTAATATCAATCAAGAAAGCAGTATAAATTTTTATAAAAATTACAGACCGTCAAAGACATATATACAAGTGTCTCATATAAATTTAAGGATGAAAAGATTCATAAAAATTGATTACAAAAACGTGAGATGTCATAACAGTAGTTTTGATAGGTTTAGACTATGCAGTGTGAAAAAATTTATAATAATTCCAAACAAGCATTAAAAATTCAGAAAATTTTCTACAACAATAGCAACACAATGACGCACTCAATCAATAAAAATACGGCTCAAAAATAAATTTTTATGTATTTATAAAATTCGTCCAACATAGGCAGTAAACATTTTTAATAAGAAACCATGACATAGTAAAAATAATAATAAAACAAAAGAAATCAATTGATGCGTAATAATATGATTATGAGATGGAGGGTTTACCTAATAGAAGATTGAATCAATCACTTGGTCCACTATTAGGGCTTTTTTTTTTTTTTTTTTTTTTTCAAAGAGAAGAGAAAGAAATAGCTGGCGAAAGAAAAGTCAAGGGAAGAGGGAAATGAAAACTGAATAAAAATGAAAAAAGTGATTGAATGAGATATAGCTGTTTAAGGTAAAATGAATTTGAAATATATTATAAGATCTTAACTTATTCCTGCAAGGAATCTTAAAAAAAAAAAAAAAGAAATAATTATACTAATAATAATAAACTTGTATTCTAAGGGAGTAGATAGCCAATTCCTAAGAAGGAAAAAAAAAATTTGTAAACACCAAAATATTACATTTTGAATTGCTATCAATTTTATGCATTAATCATGGAAAACATACATGTGTCTCTTATTATACCTAATAGGTTAAACAATGAAATGCACCAAGTTTTGATCACAATCTGACGTTGACTAATGTATATAAGGCATATATACATATTTATATATATATATATAAATAAATGCTGACAACCATAATATAATGAGAAAAACATATATATAAATATTTCTATTAATATAAAGAATGAACATGGAAAAAAAAGAGTAATTATCCAAAATATTCATGAACTTTTTCAGGAGTGACACTTTGGTCCTTATTATTATTATTATTTTTTGGCCGTGCTGACCCTAAATTCTTTAAAAAGGTGACGGTTTAGTCCTTTCCGTCCAATTCCATTAAATTTCTAATGAAATTAGTCATCTGCATTGCATGTGATCTAATTTGATAGGATATTTTAGTAATTTACACTAGTACAGAATGTGAATTCCACGACGATTTTTAACGGTCATGGTAACATTTCCACGACGGTTATCTAACTGTCATGGAATTCAGGGTCGTGGAATCTATACGGATTCCATGATGGGTTTTTAACCATCGTGTAATGGGACGGTTTTGCATAAAAACCGTTGTGGTAGGATACCCTACGACAACAGTTTTTCAGTAAAACCGTTGTGATTTGTAATATCGCAAAAAAAATTTACCAATTCATTTCATTTCCCACGGGTGGCAAATCCCGTGTGTTATCTATTGTTACACAGCCAAGAATAAAATAATAACTACTCAGTAATTAGTTGGGTCACAATGTATAACAATTAATAAAACAACAAATGTAGCCCACTCTTGCCTAACCAAACTCATGTCAGCATCAGTATAAAAATCCTTGGTTTGAAGTCAGGCTAGTCCATCAACAGTCAAGGTTATTTCTCACATGAAAGCTAACACAAAATAACCGCATTCTACATAACCTTCCTGTATAGGACAACGAACAGTATCAATCAACGTCTCGTATTTGCGTCGCTTTTTATTCTTCTTCCCACCAACATCTTCCAGCCCGTAAATGCCCTAACAAGTTAACAAATTTCAAAACAATTACAACAATAATTATGTTATGTCAAATCAGAAACATGAACATCAAAGAATACTTACAACGTAATTAGTTCTTTAAAAAACATCACCCAGTTCATTTCTCAGAGGATTAAACTACAAGACCGAGTCATCCCACGGATCAATAACCACCAAGGTCCAATGTTGGCTGCTGTTATATGGCATGAGAAACAGCTTTCCCATTGGTGCGTTTGTTAAGATCCATAGCATATTGTTGGCTCTCTCTCGAACGTAGACGTGGCGATCTACATTTTGTTGAACTGGTGAGATAAGGAATGGAAAAATAAACTCGAAATGTTGAGACACACCTGTTCTTGCACAATAATCCGCTAAGAATCTACAAAATATTTAGCCAAACTTGTTACGCAAAAACAACATATATATATACTCCGAGCTTGGAAAAATAAGTATTGTTTATAAATAAATCTAATACCTGATGTAAACCAATATACTGCTGGCACTAATTTCTTTAAAGGTTATGAAATTGTATACATCTTCAAACCCAATATATATGGGCATGTCATCACCAATGACGGACTATTGTATTGGACACGCTATTTGGGTACCATCACGCAAGGAACTTTGTGCGTAATATGCTAGAGGTCTCAATTCGAAGGGAATTTGGTTAAAGTCAAATGAAGGTAGTTCTTGTTGTGCCGGTTGTTTTTGTACCTCCGGTTGTGACTGTATTTTCTTCTTCCCTACTGTCTTTTTGGTTCGTTTGCTCCCATCAGCTTCTCGATCGGGAGATTGACTGGGACCTCGACTTGCCTGGCTCAAACTTGTTTCAAATACAACTAATCATTTTGGCTAAGCAACAAACCCACCGACAGCTTCTTCAATATATGTGGCTTCGTTCATCGGAATAGGTAGGAGTGCATGTTTTAGTTTTGGGACTGTAATTGTCACTTGCACATTCCCCTCACCTAAAGGAATCCCATAGACTGTGTCGGTTGGAACACAATCCGTGTATGTCCTGCAGATTGCAACGAGCACATCTCCTCCATTAACTAAATCAGTAAGAAAGAGGTGGCATTCCTTACTTGCGTTTGGCATGGGCTGCGTATCCGACGCCCCAGCTTCTTTTTCATTTAGGGTACAACTAGCCTTGAAGCTGTTGTGTTGATCAACAGTCGGTGCGATCATCTCCTCAGCTATAGTATTTCGGTTGATACTATGCTTCGCACAAAGTGCCTATACGATTCTTTCTAATGTGGCAAACTGCCGTTTCACTTCGAAGACTTCAGCATTTTCCCTTGGACTTTGTACAATGTTGAAGTACTGCAACTGCTTGACAAACTTAGATTGACCCCGGATCCGACTCGAATGCTCGGCATTGCCTAATGCCTTGGTCAATATGTCATTTGTCCCCACAGATTCGAAACTTCCTTGTGTCTCTTGTTCATTGAAGTCGTCCTGTAACAATTAGATAATATGTTATGAACTCGTAAACATAAAAGAGTGTAAATTAGAATATATTATACCATGGATTCGAAAACTTACTATTGTATCGGCAATAATTTTAAATGATGCATTCTTGAACTCTCCATCGGGTTTGATGCGCATGTCCAGCTATGAAGTATGCCGCTTTGCCCATTGTCCTGTCTTCTCGAACTGCAGTTTAATAATTACCGTTAGTAAACATAAAGGAAAATTTTGGAAGTACAACATACCATTTACACATTTTGTCCAAGTAATTCACGTACATAGGTCTCGGCCCCTGGTTGATCCGTATTTGCTCTTCTTTCTTATCTCACTTCCTTGTTCAGATAGTCTTTTGAATTCCAGGATACATCGATACGTAATGAATTTTTCCCAATCATCCTGACTGATGGTGGGGTAATTGTGAACCACTTTCGGCAGTCATTGCCACATAGTTTTTTCATCAATATGATCCTTGACAAAAGCTTGGTAAAGATCCTATCTAAAATTTTTCGCTGACTCTGCACATGCCTTTAAAGCTTGTTTTTTAATCGATGGTTCCTCAGTGAAAGAAGTTACGACTTCCACCCATACTCTTTCTTTCCTTGGGGCTAAATCGGCACTTCTAAAGTCAGATGTCCAAATGGGAATGTACTCTCAAGCAAGCACTCCAATCCAACTCTGTAATTCATCTCCTTCCTTCCCTAATGGTTGCCTTTTCGTGTTGAACGAAACTTCAATTCGTTCTCCCTTTGTCCTAACAAGGTGGACACTTCTCATAAGAGTTGCTCTTCGTTTACCATCTTCATCGGGATTAAATCTAGGTGAGTTGGTTTGTTGTGGTTTTCCAATTTGAGTTTGAGTTGAGTACTCCTCCTTGTGATCTTGCGACATTTTAAATCAATATAAAACAACTCCGCACCAAAACACATTAAAAACAAATAATCATCGTCATTAAAATCATTATAAAATCATGGCACCCAAACACATAAAAAGCAAACGAAAGCATACATTAAATCATTGTTAATCAAGAATCTAAATATATACTTTACTTAATTACGGAACTGACACACAACCTAATCAAAGAGGTATTTTATCGAACATGTAATATGCAAACATATAAGTAACAAAATCAACCCTTTTTCTGAAAAATTCTCAAATCCGTGCCTTACCCAATCAACATAATTCAATCTAAAACTATTTCTAACTCAAAAAGGCATTTTATTAAACATGTCATATGCTAACATATAAGTCACAAAATCAACACTTTTTCCGAAAAATTGTCAAATCCGTGCCTTACCCAAGCAATTTAATTTAATCTAAAACTATTTCTAACTCAAAAAGGCATTTTATCAAATATTTCATACGCAAAAATATAACTCATAAAATCAACAATTTTTCTGGAAAATTGCCAAATTCGTGCATAACCCAAGCAATTTAATTCAATCTAAAACTAATTCTAACTCAAAGAGGCATTTTATCGAACATGTCATATGCTAACATATAAGTCAGAAAATCAACACTTTTTTCAAAAAATTGTCAAATCCATACCTTACACAATCAATTTAATTCAATCTAAAACTATTTCAAACTCAAAAGGGCATTTTATTGAACATGTCATATGCAAAAATTTAACTCACAAAATCAACAATTTTTCCGAAAAATAGCCAAATCAGTGCATAACCCAAGCAATTTAATTCAATCTAAAACAAATTCTAACTCAAAGAGGCATATTATTGAACATGTCAATGCTAACATATAAGTCACAAAATCAACACTTTTTCCGGAAAATTGTCAAATCCGTGCCTTACCCAAGCAATTTTAAAGCAATCTAAATCACGTCCACAATCGACAATCACCGAAGATGTAGGGGACGGATTTTGGATAGAAAAATCCCAATTCAACTAGCAACAAAATCAACACTTTTTTCTGGAAAAATCTCTAAACCGTCGCCTCACCCAACCATTATACAACAATCCAAAACTAAGTCTCACTCAAAGAGGCATTTTGTTGAACATGTAGTATGCAAAAATTTAACATGCAAAATCAACACTTATTTTCATGAAAAAATTCACCCAAAATCACAACAACAATCAAAAATCACCAAAAATCAAGTTTACAATCAACCAAATTCACTTCCATAAACCGTGCGGTGAAAGAGAGAGTTTAACTTACCAAGTACTCAAGTGTGGGTACGGGCGGGTCGATTGGTACCAGCATAGGCGACGGCCAGTTTGGCCGCGGCGAGAGAGAGTGGGAAACGAGGTAGAGAGGGAGAGGATGAGAGAGAATGGAGACAAGGTAGAGTAGGAGCCAAGAGAGACAATGGAGGGAGGAGGCACTACAAGCAAAAAGAGAGAATGGAGGGAGAGTTTGTACATTGCGAGAGAAAATATGGAGGGAATGAGGTTTGTTTTTTTTTTTTTTTTTAATATAGGGTCCAAAGTTTTGAAGACATGCACGTGTGCACGGTTTTCGGGAAATTTTTAAAATTTCCCAAAAAAGATACCACGACAGTTTTTTGAAAAAACCGTCATGGTAGCCGATTTTTTAATTTTTTAACAAATTCCCCTTCAATTTTTACAAAATGTTTACAAATTTCTAAAAATTCCCGATCACAATACCATGACAGTTTTTTTGGTATCTCAATTTGTAAAAATTTTTAAAAATTCCTAGTCAACATACAACGAGGTTGAAATTTTTTTTTTTAAATTCCCGGTCACATTCCACGATGTCGTGGTTTATCAGATACCATGATAGTTTTTTAAAACAACCGTCGTGGTTTATCAAATACCATGATGGTTTTTTAAAACAACCGTCGTGATATTGTGACCAGTAATTTTTTTAATTTTTCTTTTCAACTATAATCCCACAGACGGCCAAACCTATGTGTTATGCACGAACCAACCAATCATTAACTCTTGTTCTTATATTCATTCACACAAAGGCATATATAAATAATATAATGTGCACAATTAACATAGTTAATACAACTTATAAATTATATACAACGAAAAAAAAATCACTGTCTAGTTTTTTTTTTTTTAGCTTTCTCAACACGTGTCCACTCGACATCTAAACAAAGCAAGTGTGAAACATCATCATCCAAATCATCAATCTCCTCCACCGGTGGCAATCCCTTTGTGAAAGATGGAATGTTGGTGCAATCTTCAACATCTTCTTGGCCATCCCGGATTATTTTTAGCTTTATTGGCACAACTAAAGATAACTCTAATGAAAGAATCGCCTAAAGTCCACCACTTTCATGCCGTCACTATCAATCTTAACAAAATTATTGTCAGCCCACTTGCATTTAAAGAGAGCTATCCGCAAGCCGCAATAATCAAGTTCCCAAATATCTTCAATGAACCCAAAGTAGTTCATGGAACTGTATACCGGGTTCTTGTCCTTTGCAGATGAAATATACATAGACTCGGCATGAAGGGTCATACCACTATTTTGGACGGAATGCTTCTCATCTCTTTCGCGAGTGTCGAAGGAGTAGCCATTGACAAAGTACAATGTATATCTTGTGACTATCGATGACGGTCCTCTTGCTAGCTTCATTAAGTCTTGGGAAACATAAGCCTTCATATGCAAATATTTTCTTATCCACACCTGAAATGTCCGGTTGTGCTCATCTTGAATCCACTTATCACATCTTCCTTTTCTTGGATTTGCATCTCTTAATTCCGTCATATGAACCTCAATGAAAGGCTCCACTTCCTTAGCATTGTGCAAAACATACAGACAAGATTTTTCCCATTCATCTTGATTTACTGGTGAATGAACGCCCACGGATAGTCCTTTCGATGTAAATAGCCCGCTCTTTGGCAACCCTATTGGGTCTGCGTTGGACAAATGCTCAGAGCAAAATTCAATTGATTTCTCCGCTATGTAGTTTTCAACTATACATCCCTCCGGCCTATTACGGTTCTTCACATAACCCTTCAAAACCTGCATGTACCTTTTGAAAGGATACATCCACCTCAAATGGACCTGTCCACATAGCTTAACTTCCCGAACTAAGTGCACCGTTAGGTGGACCATTATATCAAAAAAAATTGGTGGGAAATACTTCGAAAGCATGCACAAAGTCATCACCAATTCTGATTGTAGCGAATCTAGGATAAGTGGATCAATTACCTTGGAGCATATTGAATTGAAAAATGAGCATAACTTCATAATTGCATATCTCACATTTTTCGTTTCAACTCCCCACAATGCAAGAGGTAATAATTGTTGCATCAAGATTTGACAATAATGTGTTTTCATTCCAATGAGCCTCAAATCCTTCATCGATACCAACCTTTAAAAGTTGGAAGAGCACCCACTTGGCACTTTTACGGACACAAGTCATTCACAAAGTTTTCTATTTTCTTGTCTCGATAATGTGTGCTTTGCCGGAGGTAAGCATGTTTCATTCGATCTTTTGTCGGGGAGCAAATTTGGTCTAATCTTTATCTCTGTAAGATTCAACCGTGCCTTTTCACCATCTTTAGTTTTGTTTGGAATGTCAAGCAACGTGCATACTATCGATTCCCAAACGTTTTCTCAATATGCATAATATCTAAGCAATGACGAACGTAAAGTGACTTCCAATATAAAAGTTCATAGAAGATTGACTTCTTCTTCCAAGGTCCATCGACAACTGGAGCCTTACGTTTTCTCTTTCCCATAACTACTTTCACATCTTTAACCATCTCAAATACATCTTTGCTAGACAAAATCTGAGGAACGGTTCTTTCTTCGGTATTACCATCAAAATCCTTCTTTTGTTTGCGGTATTGATGATTTTTTGGCAAGAATCTCCTATGACCAAGGTAAACGGTTTTCTCACTATTTTTCAACCAGATGGAAATTGTTTCCTTCATACAAACGAGACAACCTATAGAACTCTTCACAGGATAACCAGATAGGTTGCCAAGTGTGGGAAAGTCATTAACTGACCAAATTAACATTGCACGAAGATTGAACATATCTTGATGTTAAGAATCTCTAACTTGTAAACCAATTTTCCACAAGCTTTTTAGGTCATCAATTAATGGTGCCAAGTACATGTCAATGTCATTTCCCGGTTGTTGAAGACTTGAGATCAATAAAATCAACATAAAAAACTTCCACTTCATGCATAATTCTGGAGGGAGATTGTAGTTGACAAGTATGACCGGCCAGGTACTATGTCTACTACTCATATTACTATGTGGTTTCATTCCGTTCGTCAACAAACCGAGACGTAAATTCCTTGGTTCTGCACTAAAATCTGGATGATTGTCATCAAAGGTCTTCCATTGTGGTGCGTTGGCTAGATGCCTAAGCTTGCCACTGTCAATACGTTTATCATGATGCCATGTCAAATTCTTATCATGCTTGGCATTACTGAATAAACGACGCAAACGTGGAGCTGGTGGAATGTACCATAACACCTTCATTGGCACTCCTTTGCTACCATTCGATGGCATTTTGCCCTTCTTCCATCTTAACTCATTACAAACTTGGCATTCATCTAAATCTTCAGATTCTTTCCGGTAAAGAACGTAATAATTTGGACAAGTATATACCTTTTCATATTCCATTCCCAAAGTGTTCAACGTCTTATTCACCTCGTACATACAAGGTGACACTTTGTTATCATCCGGTAGAATATCTTTTAGAAATTCTAAAAGAGTCATGAAACTAGAATTCATCTACCCTCCCGATGCTTTCATACTCCATAATTTAACCAATGCCCTTAATTTTGTATATTTTGTACAACCGACATACAAAGGCGCTTCGGCATCATTGATCATTGCTTCAAATAACTCCGGACGGTGCACAAAGTGTTCTTCCAAATCATTTATCATATTGAACATATTATCACCAACGTCTTCCTCAACAATAGGCTCTTTACCTTTAGTACTCGTCGATGCATATTTATTAATATTAAAAAAATCTTCACCATGTAAATACTATACTTGGTAAGAACAAATAATTTCATAAGCATGCAAATGCCCTCTAACATCATCAATGGAAAGATATCTATGATTTCCACAAATTTAATACGGACACGGAATCTTATCATCTTGTATGTGAGCTTTGGCAAATGACAAAAATTCTTCAACACCATGTTCATATGCTTTAGATAATCTATCAAACAACATCCATTTCCTATCCATGATTTGCAAATCCTAAATAAAAAATCAAAGTTTTAATAGTCAAAGTACTCATTTTGAACATGCATATATATCATTTTCATTAATTAAAACCGGCCCATTAATTGATCAACAATTAAAAATTGAAAAAACATAACAAAACTAATTAAAATACAAAATCATCTACAACCATAATTAATTAAGTCTAACTACTGGGGGAAAAATAACATTTTTTGATCACTTAATTTAACACCTATTGCACAATTTAACTCTAAATCAATCCCAAAACATATATATATATATATATATAAAAACACCTTATAAAATCATATAAATCAATAATATTAATACTAAGAAAAACACAACAACAAGAAGATGTTAATTATTTATCACTTACAGAGAGATTATATTGATGGATATGGTAGATGGTGGTGGTGACGTCCAGTGGTGTACAGACTATTTTCGGAGCGATCTGATCTTATTTTGGGATATGCAGAGTTATTGATGTGAAAAATTGAGGGCAATAACACTCGGCGTTTTGTCTAAAATTTTCACGGATTTTGCATGACGGTTTTTTAAAAACAGTCATGGAAGCTTCAAGATTCCACGACCGTTTCTTATAAATCGTCGTGGAAGACGAAGCTTCCACAATGGTTTTCTATAACCGTCGTGGAAGCTTTGGCTTCCATGATGGTTTTTGGAAACTCTGTTAAATTTCGTGTTTTTGCCGCATTTTCCACGATGGTTTTTAAAAATGGTCGTCAAATCCACATTTTGTAGTAGTGTTAATAATAATTACTATTAAAAAATCATAAAAAATTAAAATTCTCTCTCTCAAGATCGAAGAGGGCTGGGTTCTTTGGTAGGGGTGGAAGGAACCCATATCGCGCCTGATCTCTCTCTCTCCCTCTCAAACCCAGATCGAGGGGAGGGGTTGCATGAGTTCATCATGCGTTGGATAGGATCTAGTCTAAATCCGGGGTGGGAGGGTCGGGTTTTCCGACAGGGGTGGTGGGGGCAAACCTAGATCGTGGCAGGAGATTGCAAAAGGAGGAAGGGAGGGCCCAGATCGTGCCGAGCGACTGCAAAGGGAGGGAGGGAAAGAGAGAAAGAGATGGCCTCTAGTTCCGGCTCCTGTGTCAGATCTATTGTGGGGGAGGAGGTGGGTGGTGGGGTGGTGGGAGAGGGAGGGAGGGGAGGGGAGGGGAGAGAGAGAGAGTGGTGGGGGAGCTTTGAGTTCGGCTCTCTCTCTCTTCTCTTTATTTTTTTTAAATGTTAATCTATGAATAAGAATATTTTTGTCATTTTAGGGGTATTTTCCTTCAAAAAGCACAAAACATGCTTCTCATGTGACCATTCCGTGAGTTTTTTAAATGAAATTGGACGGAAAGGACCAAACCGTTAACTTTTTAGAGAGTTTAGGGTCAGCACGGCCCAAAAAAAAAAAAAAGGAGAGATCAAAGTGTCACCTCTTAAAGAGTTCAAGGACTATTTACTCGAAAAATAATTGTAATTCTATGCATAATTTACAGGATATATGAACACAATTATGGTAACCAAATAATTATATACTTATACACGTTTATACACATATAATATTACACAATAGTAATTATTATAATAATATACACATTTTCTATACAATAATTATGGTAAGAATTTCACAATGAATGTGAAAATTTATAATATTATGAAATATGTACGTAGAAAAATAATGTATCAATTTAGTGAAGATTCCCAATTATAATAAATTTCTTTTAGATTAATTAGGGCACGTTAATGAGTCACATGCCAGACATTTCATTGCATAGAAATACATGTTAGGGCATAAACATAAATGCATAAAATAATTAATGCAATATAAGCACACAAGCACTAATAAATTTTAGGGCACTCTAAAAACCTAGGTGTTATACTATAGGTGTTCCTAAGCATGCTCATGCCCGTTTGCCGGGTGTTGCAATTTCTAGTTATGTCGTTTCATTCTTCAGAGGTGGTTCCATATCAATTCCTTGGAAATAGCGTGCTCATAGAAGACGTGCTGTGAATTCGGTTTATAGGCTCAATGTTAAAGTCTCCCATATTTCGAAGAGGGTAATGTTGTGGCCAAATATGTGGCCCTTTTTTCCTGTTTATAAGGATAATTTTCACTGGTGAACTTGGTCTCCGGACTTCATCTCGCATCTAGTGTTGAGAGATGTGTGTCCTTTGCCATGGTATCTATTCTCGGATTCACCATAGAGTTTCCCCAGATTTTGCTATCTTTTTTCCCCATGTGCGGATTTTTTTCCTTTAGGTTATTTCCATTTGTGCGGTTTTAATGAGATACCCCCGGCCCTTTCCTTCGTATTAGGGTAGAGTCAATAGGAAGTGCTTTTTGTTTTATTGTTTATGTCTAGCTTGCTTACTTGCTCTTTTGAGTTGTATTTCTCTTAGTCTTTTTTTTTTTTTGGTTGAATGTAAATGTAATTGTTTTATATTTGAATAGTTTTGAGATATCTTTTATAGGTGTCAACTTAATTAGGATATTGTAAGATTTCTTAATACTGATTAGCCTCTCTTTTCATTTAAAAAAAATCAAAAGAAATTATGAGCAAAATCACTGCCTTAGTTCAAGGAAGGAAAAAAAAAAAAAAAAAACAAACAAACAAACCAAACAAACAAACCAACCAAACAAACAAACCGCGTACCAATAGTAAAGATAGTACATATTCTCTAGGTGGGCAAAGTTGCAAAATGGCTCGCAACATGCCAAAGGAAGCCACCGAATTGTAGAGCATAATTGACTTTTGGTTACAATCCGAGTTAAAGACCTTTAGCCGAAGCATTCAACAGACTAAAATAAAATAAAGCGAATAAATTAATTTCAAGCAAAAACAAAAACAAAAAACAAAAGAAAGAAACACACATGGTTCATTTGGGAGCATTTTGGGAATAATTTTGTTTTGAGTATGAAATAGAAATGAGAATATTTTAAAATGATTTTGAGATATTTTTTAAAATTGTGGTTGATTGTGTTAATAGAGAAATTAATTCAAGTACAAGAAAAAAAAAATTAAAATTATGTTTGGGCATGATTCTGAAAAATTTTTATTGAGTGTGTAAGCTTTAGAATATGAAAACGGAAACAGGCTAGAAAATAACTTTATTTCATTTTCAAATTCTTTAACGAAAAAAAAAAAGAAAACAATTTGTGAATTTCATTTCTGTTTTATGACTTTGTGCCAAACAAAAAAAAAAAAAAACTATTTCATAACTATTTTCAAAAAAAACTTTTGGAAAGCCGCGAGATTTCTTTCTAAAATATTTGGAAAACAATAGCAAATGGGGCCACAATATTAACTTTTTTTAAGGGAATATTAAAGTAATAAGAAGTCTCTATTTCAGTGCATGTTTTTCTTATTTTATTCTAATCCAATAGACACTGAGATTATGATCTCTTATTATCATTACTGGTATCATTAATTAATTTTTTAATGATCTAAAGAACAATAAGTATTCACCTTAAAAAACTTGCTGCACGACACTATCTAATTATGAATTAGACCGTTAAAAATTTAATCAAATTTTTGAAATAATAACTCCCAACAATAATACGAAATAAAAAGTCATACTATAAAAAGTTCTAAAAAAAAAAAAAAAAAGCAAAAGAAAAGGAAACTATCATATTCTACCATGGAATTTTAATAGCATATCAATTCCCTCTCTGGCTGTAGGAATAACGTGTATAAAGTAGGCAACGCGGTGAAAGTGACACAATCAGCTTAAGCATTAAGCAATATACAAGCTAGTTCCTTGTATAATATTTAAACTGCATAGACAGTCGTTCAGAAAACTGACCTTAAAAGGAAAGCAAACAATATATATATATATATATATATATATGCATATATATATATATATATATATAATTAACATATATTCTCCAAGTAAACAACTACTTCATTCAAAATTCAAAATATATTATTTTATAATTTGTGTTCAATCACAAACAAATTATGAGGAATTTTTTTTTTAAACTAAATAAACTGAGTGGTAACTGACATAAAAGAAGCTTAGAATATTTTTAAGAATGCCTCCTGATCAATTTCAGCAAAAATGGATAAATAGTTTTGTTTGTTTTTCGGGGAAGAAGAAGAAGAAGACAATATATAATAAATACAAAGCTTCTTAAGGTCACCCGGCCTTAATTTCCAATTCGGCAATTTCTTTTCAGATTGGCATTACAATTTTGAAAATTAAGAAGAAGAATTTATACCAATGATTATATTCCCTTTCCCTTATATATATATATATATATATATATATATATATATCCTTTGTCCTCATGATTTTAAACAAATATCTATAAATAATTGTTCTTTTCAAACTGAAGTCAAATTATCTAGAATGTCAAATATTAAAGCTCCATACACGCTACAAGGATATAATACTGACACAAACAAAACATTAAACCATATGCAATGTATTTGGTTATGTTAATATTATATTTTTATACAAAAGTGTACCAACAATAATATTATTTTACTTTATATTCCAATACAGAATGTTAATGCTACTACTATTTTTACTTTTTGTCATCATTATTAATATTTGAAACTTGTAAAAGTAAATTTTTAATAGTTAAATATATTAATGAGTAATTAGCCTAAATGATCCATGAACTCTTTAAAAAGTTACATTTTGGTTCCTATTCTTTTTTTTTTTTACTATACTGATCCTAAACTCTCTAAAAAAGGGATGGTTTGATCATTTCCATCCACATGATCTGTTAAATTTCTAACAAAATCTCATTGAAATGATTAATTTTTATATTAAAATGACTAAAATACCATCCCCTCTTTCCCCCCTCCCCCTTCTCTCTCTCGGTCTGCGCCCCCCCCCCCCCCCCCCAACCCCGACTGGGTTGCCCTTCCTACTCAATCTTTCGGTTTCGCCACCCCCCCTCCCACCGCTGTTCGCCCACCACCCTGTAGCCGAGTCCCCCCCTCTCGCCTCAGTTGGCCCACCCCCCACCCCCCCCCCCCCCCCGATTCATGATTTGGGTTTTTGGGCCCTTCCCTCACCACGATGATGATGTTCGCCCGCTGCTCTCTCTCCTTCCAATCTGGTTCGCCTCTCCCCCCCCCCCCCCCCACCCCGCCCTCACTCTTTCGTGATCTGGGTGTTGGCTCAATCTAGGTTGGCTCCCCCCCCCCCCCCCCCCCCCTTCTGTGTCGCTGGTGTCGCTGAACTTGCACCCCCTCTCTCTAATGCAGAGCCCCTCCCCCCTCTGCATCGCCGATGTCGCTAAACTTGTGCCCCCTCCCTCTCTCTGATGCAGAGCCCCCCCCCCCGGGAACTGGGTTTTGAGAAAACAAGAGAGAGAGAGAGAGAGAAAATGAGAGGTAACTTTTTATTTTTATGATTTTTTATATTTTTGTTAAATTAATTAGTATTATAATCACTAAAATACCCTTATAAGTTAACATATTTGGATAGAAATGACCATAATGGCCAAAAAAAATAAGAGTTTAGGGTCATCTCGGCTTAAAAAAAAAAAACAGAGATTAAACCGTCACCTTTGAAATATTTCATGGACTATTTAGACCAATTACTCTAAATTAAAAATTTTGTCATTTTGAAATTACGATGCCAAGCATACATGTCTTCGATGTCTGATTTTAGGTAAAGTTTAAACCGTCGAATCAAAAACTCCTTAGAGAATTTCCTTTTGGTTCGATATGTTTATATTTTTTTCTTAACAAATAATTATTAAAGAGGGATTAAATGAGACTAACTCAAATTTTATTGAGAATGATTTTAAACAGCATGAGATCCAGGCGAGACTGATCCATGTAAAAGAAAGACATTGCATATTTTAGAAAAAAATGTCGAAGCTGCTGCTTAAGTTGAATCCTAAATTTGAAACTAGGATTCGTGACAGCTAAAATATAACCAAACACGTAAATTGCTAGAACAAGAAACCACCATGCATCACCTATAACTTTTATTCTGTCCTTTTTTTTTTTTAAATGTCAATTTTGTCTGCCATCGTAGGCTCAAGAGTACATAGATCCCCCACCCGAAGCTCAAAAAAGGAAAAAAAAAAAAAAAAAAAAAAAAAAAAAAAAAAAAAAAGATATAGAAAGTCACGTGGGGTATGTCGTGTACATATGTTGTATATAAATAAATAAATATCTATCTTAGGTTTTTTTTTTTTTTTTTTTCGCTCCATTAAAGGTGGACTTGACCTGCGAAATCGACCGGCCGTGAGAGATAGAATGCAAAACAGCTCATTAACTAGATCAAGTCTCCTATAAATAGACATGAAACCTAATAGATTTTGCACCAATAACTCATAACCAAGCTCAAAACCAGCTTGATTATCTCCTTCTATTTCTTCTCCCTACACCCCTTAGAAATGGCTTTCTTCTCACAGTTTTCTAGCAACTTAGGAATCTTCTTGTTCTTATTTTCGCTTCTTATCGCGGTAGCCTCCGCACAACTATCCTCAGACTTCTACTCTACTTCATGTCCTAACGCCCTTTCCACCATCAAGTCGGCAGTGCAGACTGCTGTCACTAATGAGAAACGAATGGGAGCGTCCTTACTTCGCCTTCATTTTCATGACTGCTTTGTTAATGCAAGTCATTTCCTCCTAACTAACTCCGCTTACTTATTTTTATTTTATTTTATTTGTTGTTTGTAGTACTCTTACCACGTACGACAATACATGAGTAGTGTATTTTTAATATATACGGCCCATATCTGGTATCATGATACGTTAATTTGTATTAGTTCATAAGATTCTTATGTAGAAGAGAAAGGCAATTATATTAATATTTAAACAAGTTAAAGTACATCAAAACTAGGGGCGTGGTAAATATACCCTAGAATGGGCAGTATATTTCCACAAGTAAATTCACTTGCTTTCGTTACTTTTGAATATTTCACGAGCACATAAGAGAGCATAAAACATAACATGCAAGCGTACTGTATATAAATTATGCTTTTGTTGAATATTTCCTTGTCAAAAAGTTTTTAAAAAAGAAAGAAAGAAAGAAAGAAAAATCAAACACAGGGCAGTTGGGGGTGGAAAGCTTTATACTACTTGCACAAAATTATATGATTGTTCTACATTAAAACTTTGACTTATGAGACGAATCTGGTGTGCATGCACGAAAAGTTAGACATAGAGACATTTGAAAATTCATGACCATATATAATAATATGTATCACATAATTGTCTACATATGAGAACACTTGATTGGCGAGAGCAAAATAAAGACGTTTGAATTTAATAATATCATACAATAATTAATTGATGACTTTTTAAAACGACAGGGATGTGACGCGTCCATACTGTTGGACGACACAGCAAATTTCACAGGAGAGAAAAACGCAGGCCCAAATGCCAATTCAGTTAGGGGATACGATGTTGTCGACACCATCAAGACGCAAGTGGAGAGCTTGTGCCCTGGCGTTGTCTCTTGTGCTGACATCTTGGCCGTTGCTGCCAGGGACTCTGTCGTTGAGGTATGTAAAACTGTAAAACCCTTGCCGAATTTTTACGGTAGGACCTCTTATATATTCTTACAACATCGAGAGGAAATTGTAGTTTAAGTCGTTAGATAATATATTATGTACAGTCTGATATCTATGATTGGAGTAATTCATTTTGCAAATTTTTAGGATGAATACTCAAATATCAAAGTGTTAAGAAATTAATCCAACGGTTAAAAATAAATTCCTACTGATAGTACAGAATAAGAAGTCCTACGGTATAAACTTCCTATGTTATTTTTTTTTTTTTTTTGTGATTTTTATCGTAGGACCCCTTATTTTACATTATTGATAGAAACTGTTATATTTATAGTTGTAATATTAAATTTTTAATATGTACACTCAATATGAGGCCGTTAAAAAATAAATCTAATAATCAAAAAGAAATTCTTATTAATAACACTCCTAAATAAAAAAATCTCACTCTAAAAACTTCCAATATGAATTATTTTACTATGATTTTTGCGACGAAAGGTTTCCACATGAAATAATCACCAGAACTAGCAGAAATAGAATGTTGCTATCTGTATATCTTGATTATTTTTCATCTAGATCGGGAAAAAAAAAACACTTTTTGATGAAGGCATTATAAAAACAATTAGATATATATATATATATTCCAATTATTGAATTGGAGTGCAATTATAACTTTCCCATAAACGAATTAAAATTTAATTGGAAATTGGAAATTAGGAATTAGGAATCATGTGCCTCCGTTTATTAAAACTAAAATGCAATACATTTTTGAAGATTTTTTTTTTACAATATTTTGGACATATCAAAGTGGTACTAATTAAGCACTAATTGGTGTTATTTTGGCAAGCTTTTTTCTAATTGAAAATATAATTTAGAGTCTCATTTGATAATTTTGGATTATACTTTCTCAGTTGGGTGGACCAAGCTGGACAGTGCAATTGGGGAGAAGAGACTCAACCACCGCAAGTCAAAGTGATGCCAATTCCAACATCCCTTCCCCTACCTTAAACCTCACTGGCCTCATTAGTGCTTTCTCAAACAAAGGTTTCTCTACTACCGAATTGGTGGCTCTCTCAGGTTTGTATAAACCAATTAATAGTTCTACCATCTCAGCAAGTAGATCCCCTGTCCCCCAAGACCAAAATTTGGGAAACAGAATATTTATATATATATATATATATATATATATATATTTCCCCCCTCTTTTCTTTCTTTTTTTGTTTCGGTCCTTCTCGTCCTTTTTTCTTTACTTCCTTAAAAATTTTATTTCCTTAATTTTTGGTTCCTTTTTTGGGGTTTTCTTTGAAAAGTTTATTTTAAATAACTCTGTTTGAAATTTTTTTTCCCCTTAATTTGTCACTATTAAAATAACAACTTTCAAGCACGTCCCATGTGCTTTTCACTAGTTAGGATAAAAAGAGTCAAAAAAAAGTAAATGACCTATTCAACTTATGTAACATCATAAGATAAAATAGAATTAAATAAAATAAAAAGCCGTGTGTGATTTTAAAATGATCTCTATTGGATTCTGCTTTCATTAATCCTAATAAATATATTTTTAGGCTAAATTTAAGAAGATTAATTTAATTACTGAATAAAACTAGGGATCCCAACTTTTTATTATTAATTCATTGTAAGATTAAAGTAGGACTCCTAGTAGGTAGCCTATTGATTTTTAGTGTCACATTAAAATAATTATCATTTCCAGGCTCTCACACAATCGGCCAAGCAAAGTGCTCATCCTTCCGTGCCCGGCTATACAATGAAGCGAACATAGATTCCTCATTTGCAACTTCAACCAAATCGAACTGCCCAAGCTCTGGTGGGGATGACACCCTCTCGCCCCTCGACGTGACAAGCCCGACGACTTTCGACAATGAATATTTCAAGAATCTAGTCAGCCTAAAGGGGCTGCTTCACTCCGACCAACAGCTCTTCAACAATGGCTCCACGGACTCTCAGGTTACAGCTTACAGCAACGACTCGTCGAGCTTCAGTACCGATTTTGCCAATGCAATGGTCAAGATGGGAAACCTTAGCCCTCTCACAGGGACAAGTGGTCAAATTAGGACCAATTGTAGTAAGGTCAATTGATTGGGTAAAATTAGAACTTTATTTTGGAGTTTGGTGTGTGCTAATTTCGAGTATGGTTTTGGTTGTTTTGTGGCAGTGATCGTTGTAAGAATAAGATTAAGGTCTACTTTCATCTTTAAGCTTTTATCTGGATCAAAAGAATTTGCCTTCTTCAAATTTAGGCTTGATAAATCTGCAAGGAATGAAGACTCTTAAGTGGCTTATAAATGCTACAAGTTTTCTTTCAGTCAGCAATTGTTTTGAAGTTGTAACTTAATGTGATTTACTTATGGGTCCACTATTTTCCTCCTTATAAAAGCTCTTGTGATCGATCTAGCTCGTGTGATTGTGTGTATCACTTGCTTGTGTGACTAAAAAAAACAAAAAAAACCCCTCAAATTTTCTCTCCCATTAAATAAAAATTAAAAACTTACAGTTTTCTCTTAAGGGGAGCAAAGTGAAAATAGAGCACTTTCGTGTGAACTAAGAAACTTAACTCCATAGAAGCTTACAACACTAACAACTAAGTACAGGATCAAGGATGTAAAATAAACCACCACTTTAATTTCCAAATTGCATTAAAACAAAGTATGGAAAATTTCCAATCTAATATTTCTATTTTTTTAGTTTAAAATAGAGTACTTATCATTTTAAAATAACAAAACACGCAGATAAGCTTGGTTTATCCAATATTCAAACAGCTCGTCAAACTGGCCCATAAAGAAAAGAAAAACAGAGAAAAAGAAAAATAATAATAAACAAAGAAGAAGTAATAGAAAGGCTAAACAAAAAGTAGAGGAAAAAGAAAAAGTAGAGAGTAGTTCTTGTTTTGTTTGCCTTTTCAATAAGCAAAATAGGTCCCTCTTCAATTAAAAAACAAGACAATAAAAAAGAAATGTAGGACCACCATGATGGTGGTATAAGTGGATGGGACTATCTTTTTATGGCTCTCTTTCTTATTTTATAACGTTCGGTTTTTTTCTTTGGTATTTAATAATCTGAAATAGTGAGGGCAAATAGATCTAACATACATGATCGATCCCTTTTCTATTTTATTGTGGCGTTCGAATATTCCCAAGTGGCTGTAGTTGCGCGTGTAAGTACATTACTGATTCCTCCCACCACCCCCCGCCCCCCCTCAGCTAAGAAAAAAGATAAATAAGTATTAAGAAACATCTCCATAATTCTTTTTTTTTTTAAAATTTATTTTCTAATCTTCTGTTTTTTACTTTTAAAATTTTTCCACTACTTAATTTAGTTTTAAAGAAAAAAAAAATAGAGACGAATATAGGACATGTTCACCGAACTAATTTAAAGGGATGTAATGAGATGGCAATGTGAAAAATAAATAAATAAATTTGAAGGCGGTTTTGAAAAATTATATATTATTATAAAAAACTGTAAGATTAAATATTTAGAGAGAAAGGGGGATATAGCGTACTTAGTTATAAAGTTTTAAAATAATAGCATGATTGAAATTAATATAACAAAATAGCATAATTAAGTTAAAATAGTAATGTAAAAAATAAAAAATACCCCTGATTGAAATCAATTGTCAAAAACTATTTGAATCTCAAATGTTATTAAAAATATCAGATATTGACGATCAAAATCTACACTTACGAAGATTATCTCTACATTCAAATTCAAATATATAATATTTGTATTTCAACTATTAGTTAAAGGGTTATCTCTTAGTAGGCTATAAATAAATGGTAAAATGGCCCCCAGAAACCCAACTAACACTCTACAGGTTACACCACTTGTAACTCTGATAAAGATAATGAAAACACGAGTGAATCGAGAAAGGACGTAACTAGCATTTTGGCGGTGAACCTCTATAAATCCATGTCTTCTCTATTTTCTACCTTATTTATTATTCTTGTCTGGTGCTATTTGGTGGCCGTGATAGTTCTCAGGGATCCCTACTACCATGGTATTTGTTAGGCAAGTCTTACTTGTCAATAATTATTATTGTTGTTTACAGCTATGGGATTTGTTATGCGAGTTTTACCTGTCAATAATTGTTGTTGTTGAAGTTGAAAAAACAAAATAAAGTTTTGACTATGGATATTAGATGAAACTTATTTCAATAGGGCAAAGAAAGCAAAGAAAAACAAATATAAGGAAAAAAAAAAAAAAAAAGGAAGTGAAACATGGCATAGAGGGTGGTGTGTATCAAAGTGCGTTTGGCAAATTTGTTGATTACAAATATTGGCATAGATATAGATTTAGATACAAATAGATTAAAAAAATAAAAGATAGATATAAATATAGATATGAAGTATGGATAGATTATCAATGTAGATGAACAATACTAAGGGAATCGATGGTGATGAGTATTACCCTTTAATCAAAGATGTCTCCTATATTATAGGACCCACGGATGGGCCCATAGATTGAGAGTCAATTAGTAAAATATCTCAACCACTTTCTTTTATTAGTTAAATAAATAGCTAAAAATATTATTATTAATAAAATGATTTCAGAACGATTGAAAACTATTAAGAATAACCGGTTTTTTAGTCGGT
This sequence comes from Ficus erecta, assembly GCA_008635985.1. Taxonomy (NCBI): domain Eukaryota; kingdom Viridiplantae; phylum Streptophyta; class Magnoliopsida; order Rosales; family Moraceae; genus Ficus; species Ficus erecta. The sequence continues at coordinate 41,948 of BKCH01000388.1, forward strand.
CGTTTCAGTGTTAAAATGAAAAAAGCTTACTTTGCTAATTTCAATTTTAGGTAATTTGTTTATTTTGTCCCTGAATTATATACATTCTATTTCTTTGGTTTCTGAACTTTTGATTTTGGCATATTAGTCCTTGAACTTTTAATTTTTGACAGTTTTGGTCCTTGATTTGAAAAAAGTTCCGGGACTAATTTACCAAAATCCAAAGTTCAAGGATGTGACTGTCATCAGTCCTTATATGAAAATGGTAAGTTGTGCATGTAATTACCGGATTTTTTGGACTATTAACTAACTTACTTATTTTTAATTCATATAGTTTTAATACTTGTTTATGTTTGGTTCAAAAAAATACAAAAGCTTTTTTTTTTTTTTTTTTTTACTTTTTAAAACAAATCATATTTGTACTTAAAGAGTTAATTCAAATTCATGTTGAAATAATATTTAAAAAGCTATAATATCATGTGAGTTAAAAGGAAAGACCCTAAAGTTTTTTTCTCGTAAAGTACTCCTACTAGTTTAGTAGTTCCAAAATATTGAAAACATAATTATAAGGGTAATCGATACAAAATAATTTAAGAAGTTTAAATGCAGAAATTAAATTCGTAGGGATATCCCACTCCCTTACTTCATCGCCTCCGCACCGCTTTACCAGTCCAGAAAATATCTAAGTAGAGGGCTGCTTACCCACATTACCTACAGCACGAACACATACATATGAGCTTTCACTCAGCAAGTATAAACTGTTACACACAAAATATTTTCAAAATCATATCACCACACGTCACAACATGAATGTCCAAAAATACATGTGATCTATGTGTGTTCAAATATACTTTATTATATATATCTTGTTTACTTAAAGGCCCTTATGTCTTACCCATATGCGCACAACTAATGGGCACTTGTGTTGGTGTGAGATCTTAACTTGTAAGATTTATTTAAATTTGTGTATAATTCCGTTTTAGACACTTGATGACTCATTGGAAAGCTTGAAGTATTTAGTTTCTGACCTTATAATTTATTTTCCAAAATTGCAAGGGTTTCAAAACTTAATACGGATGTTTTCCTTAGTGTCCCATAGTAAACTTATGATAGCTCATTCATTTTAAACGTATGATAGCTCACTTTAAAGCTTAGTATGTCTGATTTACAACCATAAAGTTATTTTTTGTTTTTAAGCTATTCATGCCGTATAGTTAGGTTTTTCAATTGTTAGTCTCATGTATGTACCATGTGTCTAGATTTGTGGTTAAACTTAGAAATATCATAACAATTCACTCACAAGTCCAATAAGGTAAAGTATATTTCATTGGAAAGCTTATTTGATATAGTTTATACACCAAAAACAGTTTCATGAAACATTATGGTTTACTAACCCAAAACATACAAAATTCATGACTGGTACATGGTTCTAGTAAAACCTCTCAGTTCATAGTTTTAACTTGTAAAATTCACCAAAAATTGCATATTTATCCATTTGAGGCGTATGATACATTGTTAGAAAGCTTAAAAGATCTCATTTTTAGATCTATAACGTCTAATCCCATATTTTGAATTTAATGGGTTCTGTTTCATAAAACCTATGGCTATACTATACCCTAGAGATTCCCTTTCTTTCTAGTTTTGTATCATAATTGCAAATATACATAACTTTAGACGTACATAAACAAACTAAGAGATTTGAAAGCCTAAAATGAAGCTTATTCTCTGTAGAATCTTACCATATAATTTATTGTTTATACTAGAGTTTCCAACTCATGCCAAATTATCACAACCTCCACAAGCTCTAACAAAGTTCGTAAATCTAACCGAAATGCTCCGTGGAACCTCTAATACCTCAGACCTTCAAAGTTATTCCCAAAACCTTTTCCTAGGTAAGACGAAGTCTAACATTAAGATTACAACTAAATAACATCCTTTAGTTCTCCAAAAATGACCAAAACACAAAGATAACCACTAGGTTACCACTAGTAACACATCCTCTAATTCTGCTTCACACTTCTTCAAACTTGATAATGGGGTTGCTTGGAGCTTGAAAATGGAGGGGAAAGGGTGCTATAGGGAGATGGGAAATAATATTGGTGGTTTTTGAGGCTTGGTGGGGGCTAGAGGAGCTAGGATTTGAGCTTCACTTGTGTGAGAATAAAATAGGATGTTAAGGGCTTATGTTCAGCCAATATATGCTTTAAAAAGAGTTGTATTTTGAGGGATAAAAGTGGGAAACATTGGCTGATTTACACCTTGACTTGTCGCCACTTTGAAGGGAGGGTTGGTGTGAAAATTTTGTTCTACAAGGTGGAAGACAAATGGTCCCTTTCACCTGTACTTGGTTTGTGTCATATTGCCTAAACAAACCATGCCGTCTCTTATTTGAGGTTGCATGCATGCACCACATACCTATTTTCTCCTTGTTCAAATTTCTTCTTGCTTTGACCACAAAGATCTGAATCTCCCTCACGGCTCACCATTTTTATTTTTATTTTTTTTTTTGTTTTTCTTTCTTAAAATTTTCAACCATTGATCAAAGGTTGTCATCTTTGATCTTGGATCTTCCACTACACCAAACCTTGACCTAAGGCTCCATTGGTCACTTTTAATATAAACTTTGGCCATTGATTTGCCTAAGATCCCTTAACCTAAAATCTACACCATTGATTTCAAATCTAATCACCACTCTTGATCAATCCTCCACCTTTGGATTTACTCCTAGTTAATCTTAACCATTCATTTCCTATCTATGTGACATATTAATTTCCCAATCATACTCTTAATACTTAAATATTGATATGACCAAAATAAATACTAAAGTCATCAAATTGACCTACTAACAATAATTAGGATTCCTTGCCAAAATTGCCATTATATGTTGTTCGACCTATTTTCTATGTATCTATTATTTTCATTTAAAAAGAGAAATTCACCATTGTTAGAGCATCAATGTCATCATAAGGATAACACATATAAAATCATTCATGATCTTGAAATTTGATATTCATCAAAATAATGCATTAGAAGTATATTAATGAATAAAATCCATGATAATAATTCATGAAAATAAATTTAGGAATTTCTAGGGTTTCACAGTGCAGTTCCACATCACTTAGGCTTAGTTTGGCTCTCTAGTTTAACTCAAGTTAAACTGTAGTTTTTTTGTCTTTTTCTGAAAAAGTCAACAAAAATTACTATTCAAACTTCAAAATTTCAACTCAACTCAAACTCAACTCATTCACCAAATACCCCCCTTAGAAATGGATATATGTAATGGTTCATAAGTAAACAGATCACCTTTTAATGGTATGAGGCCTTTTGGGATGAGCCCAAAGGCAAAACCGTGGGGCACAAGGCCAAAAGCGAACAATATCATACCAAATGGAGGCACGGGTCGTTACAAATAGTATTAGAGCCTATACCTAATTGAAAGTGTGGCCAACGAGGACATTAAACCCCAAAAGGAAGGGTGATTGTGACTGTCGTCAATCCTTAGAAGGAAAGGGCAAGTTGTGCAATCTCACATCACTTCGGAATGGATATATATGATAGTTCATAAGTTAAGAGACCACCTCCTAATGGTATGAGACCTTTTGAGGTGCGCCTAAGAGCGAAACCGCATAGGCATGAAGCCCAAAATGGACAATATCATACCAAATGGAGGCATAGGTTGTTACAAATAGTATCAGAGCATATACCCAACCAGAAATATGATCAACGAGTACGTTGGGCCCTAAAAGGAGGGGTAATTTTGACAGGAATCAGTACTTGTAAGGAAATGGTAAGCTGTGTAGTCCCACATCATTTGGAAATTGATATGTATGATAGTTCATAAGTAAAGAAGCCACCTCTTAATGGTATAAGGCCTTTTGGGATGAGCCCAAGAGTAAAACCGTGCAGACACTAAGCCCAAAGCAAACAATATCATACCAAAGAGAGGTACACGTCGTTACAAAGGACCAAAGTGACGGAATACTAACAAGCTTTGAATTTTCCATTCCAAAGCGTTCAAGCACCTTTTTTATGCATCTCTTCTGTGATAGAAATAGTATGCACGCTTTCCTATCCTTGTAGATCTCCTTCCCTAAGATTTTCTTTCCTGCTCCCAAATCTTTAATTTCAAACTCTTAATTTAATTGAGCTTTTAAACCGTTGATCTTTGACACATTCCTACAAGCAAGCAAAATGTCATCAACATTAAGAGTAAATAAATAAAGGACGCATCCATGAGCTTTTTGTAATACACACAACTATCATACTCACTCCAACAGTAGCCATTCCCAAGCATAAAAGTATCGAACTACTTGTACCCCTGTCTAGGAGACAGTTTTAGGCCGTACAATGATTTCTTCAACAAACAAACATAACTTTCTTTACCTTGGACTTCAAAACCCTCTAGCTGTTTCATATAGATTTGTTCACCTAATTCACCGTGCCAGGACGTAGTCTTGACATCCAACTACTCAAGTTCTAAGTCAAAATGAGGTATGATGGCAAGCAAAGCATGGATAGAGCTATGTTTCACGAATGGAGAAAAAACTTCATTGAAGTCAATACCTTCTCTCTGTCTAGAACCTTTTGCCACAAGCAGCACCTTGCATTTCCAGCACCAGGAATTCCTTCCTTCTTTTTGAAGACCCATTTGCTTCTGACTATATTTTGATATTTGGCCTCTTAACATGTTCCCAAGTATGATTCTTGTGAAGTGACTCGATATCTTCACTCATTGCAGTAATCCATTGTCTACACTAGTGATAGCTTCACGATATCGCTATGGCTCATTGTTGTCAACATCATCAGCTACACTAAGTGCATACGAAACAATATCTGTATAGCCATACCTTTGAGGAGGCCTTATCTCCCTCATTTCCCTATCTGATCTAGCAAGTATTGTGTATTTGCTTCCCCAGTCGGATGTTGCTCTACATTCTTGGAGGTTTTTTTTTTTTTTTTTTTCAAACGCTCCATCTCAAGCTCCACATTGTCTGTGACTCCTTCATTTGGCGATGACTCTCTTGTAGAAACCAGCATTTCAACTTCATTGAAGATCACATCCCGACTAATGATACACTTTGATGGATTTCCATTTGGCACCATTGCTTGTACCCTTTAACCCCTTCAGGATATCCAAGGAAAATACATTTATTTGCCTTCACTACTACAAAAAGTACATTACACGACGGAGATTACACGACGGTTCCTTGAAACCGTCGTGTAATGTCGGACTTTACACGACGGTTCCTAAGAACCGTCGTGTAAAGTGCTCCGCAAGGACTTTACACGACGGTTCCAAAAGAACCGTCGTGTAAACTCCGACTTTACACTACGGTTCCAAAGAACCGTCGTGTAAAGTGCCTCGCGGAGCAACTTTACACTACGGTTCCAAAGAACCGTCGTGTAAAGTCCGACTTTACACTACGGTTCGAAAAGAACCGTCGTGTAAAGTGCCTTGCGGAGCAACTTTACACTACGGTTCCAAAAGAACCGTCGTGTAAAGTCCGACTTTACACTACGGTTCCAAAAGAACCGTCGTGTAAAGTCCGACTTTACACTACGGTTCCAAAGAACCGTCGTGTAAAGTGCCTCGCGGAGTAACTTTACACTACGGTTCCAAAGAACCGTCGTGTAAAGTCCGACTTTACACTACGGTTCGAAAAGAACCGTCGTGTAAAGTGCCTCGCGGAGCAACTTTACACTACGGTTCCAAAGAACCGTCGTGTAAAGTCCGACTTTACACTACGGTTCTAAAAGAACCGTCGTGTAAAGTCTGACTTTACACTACGGTTCCAAAGAACCGTCGTGTAAAGTGCCTCGCGGAGTAACTTTACACTACGGTTCCAAAGAACCGTCGAGTAAAGTGCCTCGCAGAGCAACTTTACACTACGATTCCAAAGAACCGTCATGTAAAGTCGGACTTTACGGTTTATTTTAAGACCGTCGTGTAATCCCCAAGAGGGATTACACGACGGGCCCCCATGGGACCATCGTGCAAGATTACACGACGGGCCCCCAGGGCCCGTCGTGTAATCTCTCCGAAATTTGGGGGATTACATAACGGGCCCCTGGGGCCCATCGTGTAATCTAATATTACACGACGGTTTTTAAATAAACCGTCGTGTAATCTTAAAAAAATTTGAAAATTTTTAACTTTCGTTTTTTCGAAATCCGCGCGCAAACCCATTACTTAAATACAACTTCCTCTCCTTTTCTCTCCACATACCTTCTCATTTCTCTTCACACTCTCTAAATTTCTCAATTACCCACTTCCTTCTCCAAGCCGCCGCCAGCTCCGTCGTTGCCGCCACCATCGCCGACACCGTCGCCGTAGCCAATTTATTGGTGTTGGAGTGTCTATTCATCTTCAAAGAAAATCAAGGTAAGTTAATATACAACTTCAAATAAATTTGGGATTTTGTTTTATTGTTTGTCACTAAAGATCCATTTTTTAACATGGGTGTTTAAGTTCATAATGATGCTCTTTGTAGATTAATGGTTTGTGAATGGTTTTTACACTTTACATACACATGAATTTTTCCCGCTCACAATATGCTCGATGAAATGTCAACTTAAGTTTTTGGAGGAATAATATAGAAGCAATCACTATTATATATGTATAAAAGCATACACATGAATCTTTTGAGTGTTATTTTTGCCCTATGGCAGCGTTTTTTTTGCACTTATGGTTTTTTTTGTCCTAATTCGTGGGGGGCGCCGAGGCGCCCTTGTGGGGCGCCCGGAACTGTCGTGTAATCTACTTTTGGTGTAGTGTGATTACACGACGGTTCCGGTAGGAACCGTCGTGTAATCACGGTAGATTACACGATGGTTCCTCCCGGAACCGTCGTGTAATCTCACTGGGCACATAGGAGATTACACGACGGTTCCGTCCGGAACCGTCGTGTAATCTCCTGTGTTTTGGAGATTACACGACGGTTCCGGGAGGAACCGTCGTGTAATCTACCGTGATTACACGACGGTTCCTACCGGAACCGTCGTGTAATGTTCGTTTTTTTGCTCCGCCACGTAACTGTTTACCGGGATTACACGACTGTTGAAAAAACCGTCGTGTAAAACTTAGATACGACGACGGTATTAAAACCGTCGTGTAAAACTTAGATACGACGACGGTATTAAAACCGTCGTGTTATCTTCCACGACGCTGGATTACACGACGGTTAAGGAACCGTCGTGAAAACTTTACACGACGGTTAAAACCCGTCGTGTAATCTCTCTTTTCTAGTAGTGCCTTCGCTCAGGGCTGCCTTCATTTATATGAGAGTAATGAAGACAACAAAAAATTTCTAAGTTATCATGCTTAGCAAGGGTACCTGACCAAACCTCCACTAGAGTCGTAAAACCAATAGCAGAAGACGGACATCTATTGACCAATTAACAAGCTGTGTTAACAGCATCTGTCCAGAACTCTTTCGGCAAACCCACGTAAGAAAGCATACACCTTGCTCTCTCCAAGAAAAGTTTTTTTTTTTTTTTTTCCCCTAGTTATTTAGATGTCATTCATCGAATAGAAAACATATCGAAATAACTTTCATTTTTTATTTAAACGCTGTCTGAATAAGATATGATATATAAATATATTATATATATTTATAACAAATACAACTAATATTAAGTTTACTACATTAATTCCATATCGTGAAATGGTGTACACAAGAATTAATGAACACATGATTTGTTGACAAGAAGACCAATTGTTAAAATATGGATTAACTCTATATGTGATTTATACTTGGATAATAATAATAATAATAATAATAAATCTTATGTTCAGTAATTTATGAAATGATGAATCAAAAAGAAATTTAAAAATCAAACATTAGCATTAATTGAGAATTATAATTTAAACATATTACGCTGCCAGAACATGTATTTGGTAACAAGCATTCCTCTACCAAAAGTACGTGTTTGGTCGTCAATTACCAATTTTCACTACCAAAGTGTAATATCTAAATTTTTTGATAAGGAATTATTAAGAATTAATAAGTTAATTCATCAAAATTCCTTAAGTAAATTAAAGTTTAGGTTATAATTTTAATCTAAAATTATTAAATGAATTTTTATAATGTGACAATTATTAATTTTGTCACATATAGTTAGCTTAAATAACATATTATTATTCAAAAAGGTTTGAATAGTACGAAGTGACCAATTGTAGAGAAAGTTGTTAAATCACCAAATATAATATTTCAACAGCTTTAGCAGGATGAGAATTAGCAGTGCTAGAGTGTTCTAGACAGGATTTTTCTGCATATAAATGCAGTATCAAAGATTTGACATCAACTTTTGAGTCAAACAAAAATTGGACTTTCTAACTTTATATAGATATAATTTAGACAGATTATCTTTTTCAGTATAAGAACTTAGTGGATAAATCTTAATGTCATATAAGATTTAGACTGCTTACCTTTTCAGTCCGAAAACTTGGTTGGCAAGTTTTGTAACAGATATAAATTATACTTATTAACTTTTTAGTAGTGGAGGATCTTGGGAGTTGTGTGGAAGATAAAGGAAAATATTGTTATGTTAAGTTAGCAGTCCAAGAATTTATCTGTTGATGATAATATCTATAATTATCTTCAATTATTTTTTTTGGGAAAATAGGAATTTTTGATCTAATTGTTACAAATGAATAAGTATCAAGAGATCAATGGCTAAGAAAAAGCCTTCCTAGACAAGTTTTCTTAATCTTGATTTGATCATGATTAGCCTTCTAAAATTTATCAAGACAACAATTAACAAATTAATCCCAAAGTCATTAGCCAAGGCCTATAAATAGGCATTCACGCTCAACTATTTCTTCACACCTCAAGAACCAATTCTCTCTCTCTCCCTAGAAGTTCTCTCAATTTTAATTCTAAGTTTTCTTAAGTTCTCTTATGAAATTTTCTCTTGCTTTCTTGCATTTTCATTCCTATTTTCCCACCTTCCAAACACTTTTTAGCTTTTTAAAATTAAAGAAATCCTTTAAGCCTCCTTCAAGAATTTCTTCTTAAGGAAGTTTTAGTTCCATTCTCCGACGGAAACTCCGATCGTTGATGTAGTTTTCCAACCAAAACTCTAGTTATTACTCCTTTAGTTTAAATTTTTATAGGTTAATATTTAAGTAGAAATGCTGTCAAAATTTTTAGAATTGGTGGTTTGACAATATAGATTTGATTATGAATATGTTCATGTTTTTATCATGGGTAGTTAGAAATTTTAGAAATCGAACTTAAATCAGAGATTTTGAACTGTGATCCATTCATTAAGAGTTTTAGAAATTTAAATGAGTTTCTATTAGATGGAAACTATTAAGGAAATTTAGGGGGGGGGGGGGGGGGGGGGGGGGGAATACTATGGAACATTGAACTATGGTACTTATGTATGAATTTCAAAGATTCCCAACTCCACCACCACTCCACGTTTAAAGAGCTTTTGGCTATAAAGATGGGAATTATGAAGTTCGAATTCCATCTTATTGGCCATCATTTTATTGTGGAAACAGACTTCTTAGCTTCAAAAGATATGCTTCATTTCAAAAAAATAAAGCTGTAAATGCTCAATTATTGAAACTTGCAGCATGGTTTTCGCAGTACACATTTGAGATAAGACATATTAAGGGAAAAGACAATGTCATCCCTGATATGTTTTCTCGACCAACTATAAGTCTGTTCACAAGTGTTCTCCGTAAACCCATCCCACTCATCTTCACCATTACCAAACCACCAGAACCCATGGCTTCAGCCTCCTCCTCAAAAACTGTAGCTATCTTTCCCCCAACTTTCCCAAAGGATGCTACAACAATTACTCTCTCCAATAATCCAAAGAAAAAGCCATCAACCGTGCCCTTAAAATCCAAACCAAACTCATATAGACATATGGTGAATTCATGGTCCAAGATGTTAACTTCCATCCAAATACCCATTCGCTAGAATCTTCCCGATAAGAGAAGCTTTGTTTATGCCTAGGCCAGTAATCTACCTTTTTTGGTATCTGGCAAGTTTCTACACCATTGCTAGTCCACACGGTTCCACTCAGAACTTCCATTCAGAGCTTTCAACAGATGCCAGATCTCATAAATGCCTATAAGACCCAGATGGACCTCCTTTCATGGTTTGCCCCCCTCAGTATCTAGGATCAGTACCTTCCTTTGAATTGGAAAGATTCACAAAAAGACAATATCAACACCTATAGATTCCGGTCGAAGCTCTTACCAGATGCTATACAACTTTCCTCATTAGTTTAAACTGCAAATCAATAGGAAAGGACCAGGTAGCATTTGATCGCAACATTGAGATTCATGGTTCACATGAATGGCCCCTTTCCCCCATGGGAAATGCTCAGATTAGACAGCTAGAAAAACTTCTCTTCATCAGAAACCATACCATCCCGGATGAAGTATGGCCAAAACCTGAACAAGATGCTCCGTGGGAGAAGTTCCCAGCCAGATACACCCAGCAGATCAAATAAGTCCTTGACAAAGTTAATGCAGGCCCAAGCTCAACTCCAAGACCAACTGAACCAGAAGAAGCCAAGACAATCCGCTTCCAATCTGAAGGCCCTTCTCTAGAAGAAGAACTTCAGTTCATCCAGTGGGCCCATGACCCATATTCACCAGAGCCATTTAATCCAGAAGACTTCATAAAACTTGGGATATCACCACCACCATTTTCCTCCCAAGAACAACCTCAAAACACCCAGAGCTATTCGTTCAAGAACCAGATAGCCCGAGAGACCCATGTTGCCCCTCAAAGTAATACTCTCAGAGTCCGTGAACTAAAAGCAAAGCCCACTCCAGCTTGGCTAACAGACAAATTTTGGCAAGATGAAGAAAACATCCAGCAGGTCTTTCAGTACATTGATGATATGTAACGGGCTGAAACAACAAACTTGAGCCCAACCCATGAACCAATCAACAAGTTCAACTAGCAGATACGTCAGCACTGACGTCAAAATCCAAAAACGTCATCCATGACGACCACATCCACCCAACAAGCCCTTTTGTATTATTAAAGTTTGTCGGCCAGATTCTCCACCTTTGTCGGCCATTATGTAAAAAAGTTGTTTTTATCTTTGTTTTGACATAGCAGATTCCTTATCTGCTAGCTTTTTATTTTGAATTCGGATTTCAAATCCGAGGCTTGTAATCTCCTTTGTATACCCATCTCCCCTTCCTCGAGAGGGCAGAGTGAACCATCAGAGTGAAAACCCTTTGTAAAATAATTTTCAATAAAATATGAGTTTCTAAATTCCCTTGAGTTCCTATAGATTTACAGATTCTATTCAAATCTTAGTTTTAGAAAGTCTATGTTCGGTTGATCCTAGACTTATGAACTAAGGCAGGCATCTACTGATATGTTATATATGTAAGAAAATCCTTGGTCATTAATCTCTTGATTAAGCTTGTTGTTTGATACTATTCCGAGATTGCATAAGGCCTTTGTCGCTCGCCTGATTATGACCGGAAGGGTCCCTATGGCTTGAGCCCCTGTGAGGCTCATGAAATTTCGAGCAGAATCCTAGGGCTAACTTAACCAAGAGATTATTACCTCAGGTTATCTTGCCTATATTTCATACCGGCTCCCACTTTGACCAATACGTCACCGTATTAATCATTTACAGGGGTCACAATGATAATGACCATGGGTCATTATGAAAATGACCGATCCTGTAAAAGGATGTCTGATCAAAAACTAGTCATTTTTATAATGACCATCTGGTCAATATCGTTGTGACCAAAATTATATGTTAAAATTTAACATTTACAGGGGTCACAACGAAAATTACCAGGCGGTCATTATGATAATGACCGTCCCAGTAAGAAGACCAACTGTTAAACAAATTCAAAATAATGAAATTTTTTTCCCCTTTGCAAACAAAGCGTTAAACGCAAACTTTTTAAACATTGAAACGAAAAAAGCCATTTTTTTAACTTTCGACTTCTTTGATTCGTTAACTTCGATTTCCCCTAAACCCTTCATCGGCCACCATTCTCTCGATCTTTGGTGCCGGTTTTTTAAACTATTCTAAGTAGGTGGCCTTCTATATCATGAAGCTGTTTATAGATGCCTTTCATGGTGGTTTCGGACGGGTTCCGAGCGGTTTCGGCCGATTGCAATTGTTTCTCTCTCTAGATTTCGTTTTCTCTCTCTAAAATACTATAGATGCTGGTTTGGCACATTATTTTGGGCCATGCGAGGGAGATGAGGATAAACCAGTAATTTGACATACATTTGGTTCAGCAGGGCCCCACATATCAGATGCTTTGATGACGTGTCGGTGCTAGAAATGAATGGATGAAAAAATGATGCTGATTTTAATAATCTTTTCCCCATAGGTGCTAAAAGTGAAATTAACCCATATATAATTAACTCTCTCTCTCTCTCTCTCTTCTTTTTCTTTTTTCTTTTTTTTTTTTTTTTTTTTTGAGTACTCACCTTGTCTTACACACGTACCCACTTATCCAAATTTAAAGAAAATGAAAATGAAAACAAAAACAAAATAAAGTAAAGCATGGATAGAGAAAAGCTTAATTAATAGAAAACCAAACACATGGATCCACCGTGGACTCATTCATATATATATATATATATATATATAATATATCAATCATGCATTGTCCTCATCCCTTAGTGGACTATCATTAATAGATTAAGTAACTTCTAAAAGAAATTAAAAACAAATCTAATAATTAGAGAAAAACAAATCTATCATGTAAGCACATATTAAATAAAGACTCAAATCGACGCACGGAATTTCTCCATTTATAGGCTCTGTCCGCTTCATTGTAATACAAACACCATGGAATCTTATTAGTCATTAAAATATGCTACTCTAATCATGAAACTCTCCTATCTCTTCCACTTTACACACCTTCTCTCTGTCTTTCTTTTCTCTCGCTCTCTCTCTCCTCCATGAGCCCTCCTCCACCTTTTCTCTCTCCTCCCACCACCCTCCCTCTCTCACGTCTCCTCTTTCCCTCGGCTCACCTCTATCCCCTATATCCTTTCTCTCTCCGCCTCGAACTCTGTCTTCTGTCTTCTGTCCTCTCTCCCTCCATGCGATTCGGTAAGAGATCTGCTAGTGGAGGCGTCACAATCGACGTCGAGCAGCAATCCGAGAATTGCGACCTCTGGCCGCCACAATCTCCTCGCAATCACGATGTTTCGTGATCTCATCCTCGCGACCTCTCTATTCCTGACATTGGCATTTTGCGATCTCCTCTACCTCTGCGAACTTCGCTCTGCGATCTCCTCTCTACGTCTACTGTGAGGGAAGAGCATATTACCTTTTTCTTTTTTTTTTTTATAGATTTGTAATTTTTTGTTAAGAAATTGAAAAAATAATTTGGTAGATTAATGTTTTAAAAAAATTTGATGCAAAAATTCTTGTAGATGTTACAAAAAACTATCTTCTAAAGAAATATATAATCTAATGATGACAAAAACTGATAGACTACAAAAAGAAAATAGGATAGAAAATAGTAAATATTTTAGTAAAATACCAAAAGTATTCTACTATAATACTCTCTGTTGATTGAGGCCAGAAATGGTTGAGAAATTTATATTTAAAATTAAAAAAAAAAGGTATTCTTGTAGAGTACCAAAAATGATCTACCAGAATACGAGTAGATTATCAAAAGTAGTCTACCATCTTCGATAGCCATAATTGGAGACTGATAGGAGACCTACGTTGATTTCTAATTGTATTCTGGTAGACAACCAAAAGTAATCTATCAAAAACTTTCCGATAAACGCACTGGTGACCGGAGACCATCGATAATTCGTAATAACTCCAGTCATCGAAGGGTATTTTAGTAGAATATGAGTGGTGTTCTCTCAGACGATCTTTCTTCCTTGGCACGGGTAATTCTAAAAATAAATATATGTTGAACCTGACTTATCTGAATTCAAAAATCTTGAAGCCTAAATGGGGTGTGTGTTATTTTTAGGGCAAACCTTAAAATCATCTATGCCCATTAAATTCATATTCATAGATATCCCGATAAAATGTTATTTTTACAATAAAATCACCAGATAACTGTTAACGATGCAACCTTCGTGTGTATGTTTATTTTTAAAAAATCAAAAAATAAAAATAAAAAACCATCATTTATATTAAATTCTAGGATATGTACCCCCAAAAAAACTATTAACAGACACTTTTTTTATTTTTTTCTTTGCGAAAAAATACCCTGCATCTTCTTTAACCCAAAATATACCCTCACATCTTCAACACATTCAAAAGAGCTATAATATCTTCAAACACAAGGACTTCCACCGCCCGAGTGCTCTGCTGACGATGATCATCAACCATCACTTTGTGGTCTGTTTCCAAAAACTAACTCTGAAATTCCATTCTGAAAAAAATAAATAAATAAATAAATAACTACTTTTCTCATTAACTGTTTCTCCTAATTAAGTCCTAACACCGGAGAGAAAAAGGCAAAGACTGTCCTTGTAGGAGCCCCAATTCCAATAATACCAATTCCTTTTTAGATTGCAACAATGTCGATCTTGATGTCTAATAGAGGAAACACTCCAAAATACTTTATTCCCGTCATATTCAACTTAAAAATTGTTCCCTTCATAGACATAATGATCCAAGTTATAATATATACTTCATGTTTGTTAGGTTTTTTGGTTGGCAATTATCACAACACATTTAAGAAAAACTAAAAACTGATTTCGACTAGCATGACTTCATCATGCTGCAATAGATGTAACAGCATCTGCACAGCAGCCACGTGGACAGATTTTTGGAGATTTAAAAACTGATTTGCTAGCTCGATTTATTTGAAGATAATGCTGCAGGAGTGTATAATTATGTGAGTTTATTGTCTGAGATTTGAATTTAAAAAGGAACTTCAGATTTAGGTAGGATTCCCCTAATCCTATTTGAATAAAGAATTCAAATTATCCCAAGATCACGTTTTTAAATGATGGATTTAATTGCTGGAGATATTGTATATAAATAGCAGCTTAATTCAGATATATAATTTGTTCCTAAAAAAAACATAATTAAAATTCGAATTTCAAAGTGTTGCACAAACATGTTGCAACATCTTCTGCAACAATTTGAAATTTGAGTTGATTTGATTCGAGATTTGCATTGAGATTTCATGTTGCTATCTCTAGTAGTTAAATATAATTTGCAATTGTAGAGCACTAAATTATTCATGGATATTTTGAGATTTTGAAGTTTTGGTGTTCTATCATTATTCGAGACAAGAATTTGCAATCTTTAGGAGAAGGCAATCTCACTACTAAAATTTGTGGATTACACGACGGTTATTTACCGTTGTGTAAAGTTTACACGACGGTTAGACAACCGTCGTGTAATCCAACATCGTGGAAGATACCACGACGGTTCCAAAACCGTCGTGGTATCTCAATATTACACGACGGTCCACACCGTCGTCGAATCAAGAAATATAGTAACAAACGCCGCAAATTGAGAACTTTACACGACGGTTTTCCTCAAAAACCGTCATGTAATGTGTACCATTACACGACGGCAAAACCGTCGTGTAATTAGGCTTGAATTTAAAAAAAATAGGCTTTTTTTTTGGCAATGGCACACATTACACGACGGTTTCAGAGCAAAACCGTCGTGTAATGTGTGTCATCACAAAAAAAAAGCCTTTTTTTTTTAATTTAAGACCAATTACACTAGAATCAAATTCCATATGATTATCCAAAACAAAAATCCATTTTGACATTTCATTGAGCATGTGGTGAGCGGATAAAAACCATGTTAAAAAATGTGTGTAGAGTGCCAAAACCGTGCACAAAACATTCATCTCCAAAGAGCAACAATTTAAAAAAAAAACATTCAAACAACACTACAAATTACACTCCACGCAAATTATTAAAGCATTGTGTGTTCGTAGTTTTGTTAGAAAACAAGAAATTGAGCAATATGAAAGTTACCTTGCTTTTCTTTAAAGAAAATAGTCATGGTCTTGATGGGAACACCGGCAGAGAGAGGTGATGACGACGGGAAAAAACCGGGGCTATGGCAGTGGTTTGGGAAAATTTTGAAGTGGCGGCGGCGTGACCGGATTTTAAGTTGGGGGGGACGGGCGAAGGAGGTGGGGAGGAGAAAAGTTTGAGTTGTCTAGAGGGTTGAAGATGAAAATGATGATAAATGAAGAGGAAAGTGTATTTAAATAATGGGTTTTCGTGCGAATTCTAAAGCATGAAATCTGAAAATTTTGAAAATTTTCGGAGGATTACACGACGGTTTTCTATAACCGTCGTGTAATCCTCGGATTACACAACGGTTTTCGTAACCGTCGTGTAATCCTTTTTTTTTGAAAATTTTGAAAATTTTCGAAGGATTACACGACGGTTTTGCTCAAAACCGTCATGTAATAATCCTCCGAAAATTTTCAAAATTTCAAAATTTAAAATTTTCAAAAAAAAAAAAAAAAAAGAGAAAGATTACATGACGGTTCTCTAGAACCGTCGTGTAATCTCGAGATTACACGACAGTTCTAAGAACCGTCGTGTAATCCTTCTCTTTTTTTTTTTTTTTTTTTTGAAAATTTTAAATTTTGAAATTTTGAAATTTTGAAAATTTTCGGAAGATTATTACACGACGGTTATATAAAACCATCGTGTAATCCTTCCTTTTTTTTTTCAAATGCTACCGGATTACACGACTGTTTTGTCAAACCGTCATGTAATCCTTTGTTTACACGACTGTTTTGTCAAACCGTCGTATAATCTTGTTTAAGACGACGGTTTCACAAAAACCGTCATGTATTTTCCGTCGTGTAAGCCAACTTTTGTAGTAGTGTCTACAGGTTGAAGGGAGTTCGACAGCATAAACTTTGAACACGAGTGGTGCTCGCTTAACAGATTCATTTAATTAGTTCAAGATGACTAGCGACAACAATAAGATGGAGGCTTTATGTTGTAAAAGTCCATTAGAACTTGTAACCGTTTGAAGTTAGTGAATTATTCAATAGCAGGATGTGATCCCGAGGAGTAGGTATGACCAAACATCGTAATAATTGCCTGTGTCTTTTATTTATTTGCATTTTCAGTAATTTAATTAAACTCGGTAAATATATTAAAACATATCTTGCAATTGGTATCAGAGCAGGACACTAACATTTTGTTTGGTGAGCTTTTTGAGAACTTATTTGTTTTGCTAGTATGGATCTCCTACATGAAGGAGGCTCTTTTTGACACCCACCACTACTGTATGGAATAAATAAACCCTATTGGAAGGTTTAGATGAAGGAGTTCATCAAGGTTCTTGATGAAGAAGCTTGACCTGTTGTTTTGAGTGGTTGGACTCATCCTACCACTGCTGATGATGAGAAGAATACCATTCTCAAACTTGAAAAGACTTGGACAAGTGACGAAGATCGTTTGGCCAGCAACTACTCGGCACCTTGAACTCCTTATTTAATGTGGTTGATGCATCACAATTCAAGCTTATCTCCACATGTGAGACCTCGAAGAAGGATTGGAATATTTAGGAGACCGATGAAGGAACGACTGCTGTGAAGATGTCAAAGTTTCAAATATTGGCTACTTGGTTTGATAATTTGAGGATGCCTGAAAGTGAGATAATTGAAGAGTTTAATGTCAAGATTTGTGATATAGAGCCCGTTTAGCAGAGCTTTTTTTTTTTTTTTTGCTTATAGCCAGTAGAAAGAGAAGCAAAAATTGTGGCTTCTCAATAAGTGTTTGGAATCAAAGAGTTTTTGAGGTTAAAATGATCTTTAAAGTATTCTAATAAGTACAAAAAAATGTTACATGATATTTATAATGTCTAATTTAAATTTTATTATAAGTTTTAAAATCTACTCAACAGAGCTTTTGCCAGAAGCCATATTTTTTGACTTTGACATAAAGTACTTCGGAGACTAGAAGCTCTTCTGACATATCATTCAAACACTTCCAAAAGCTGCTTTTGGGAAGCCAAAAACAGCTTCTAGGAAGTCTTGCCAAATAGGCCTATAGCCAATGAAGCTTTTCCCTTGTAAAAAAATATTCTGAAACTAAACTTGTGAGATAAAGTCCTAAGGTCTCTTATAGAGACGTTTGCACACGAAGTCATTGCTATTTAAGAAGCTCGAAAAGTGAGCATTACGAGGTTAGATGAATTAATGGGCTATTTGCAAACCTTTGAGATCAATTTGAAGCAAAATAAAAAGGTAAAAAGTGTCGCTATACAAGCTGAAGTGCAGAGTCACATTGATGAAGATGATTTTGATGACAAAAAATATTTGACTGAGACACTTAGCTTCTTGACCGAAAATTTCAACAAAATTCTGAAACAGTTGAATGGAAAGAATAAAGCTTCAAATTCTGAAAAATCTAATATTTTTCATAAAGGCAAGGCAATTGCAAATACCTTCGATGCTAAGAAGAAATGTAAAGGAATGCAGTGTTGGAAATGTGAAGGTTTCGGGCACATTCAAACCGAATGTGCTAATATCATTAACAAGATATCTAAAGCAATTACCACTATAGAGAAAGGATTGAAAAATCAACATTTCTACTGATATTTCTATGGAAATTTACGTATTTTGAAAGTACCGATATGAAATCAGAGGTGTGATATCTTTTTCATAAAATATCCGCGAACTTTCCAAGAAAATTTATGTAAATATGCGTGAATCAGTCAAATTTCAGAACACAGTTTCTTGACCATATTAAACTAAGATTTATCCCTTATTTTTTACTGACCAACTAGGATTGAAATATACCAGTGAGTGTGAAGATCTACCGTTAAAGAATCCATTACCGTATACTAAAAAAAAAAAAGAACTTTTAGTCATAATATTTGTTTCAACATTTTTATATTACTAAACGTCACTTTTAATCACAACTTGATGACTACATGTAATTAGTCACAAATTTTTGATATGACTAAATTTTTTAGTCACAAGGAAAATTTTAATGACAACCTTTTACCTTTTTTTTCTTAAAAAAAAAAAAAGAAAATTTTGTTAAAAAGAAAAGCAAAAAAAAAAAAATTAACTACAAAAATTAAATCATACAAATATCATTTAACAACAAAACACAAGCCAGGAAAAAAATAAAACACAACAACAACCACCAATGAGAAAAACCTTCAATTTTATAAAACGCGCTTCAATATATTTCCCCATAATAGCTAGAACCACTAATTTCTCATAAAAATCTAAAACATCGATTTCTCTTTGTGAGCAAATATACGATTGCAAGCATAATCTAACAATAATATGTATCTCACTCTACTTAAACATGTAAAGTTCGAATTCCCTATTCCCAGTTCAAAAAAAAAATTATACAATTGTTAATTTATAAAGCATAAAATAAGGGAATCTATGCCCTAATTTAGGAAGTCAATACATAAAAAACAAAGAGAAAATTGAGAATTGATAAGAATCACATTCTCTGATTATCTATTTTATCTTAACTGAGTTTTTAATTAAAGAGCAAGAGTTTGAACTATCAAACTCCTATAATTCTCCAAAATTTTCATTACAATTAGTTAGGTTTTTAAAATGTTTCGGACGTATAGTTAATTCAACATGCATACTTGCTGTTTTTATTTTTTATTTTTTATTTTTTGGCTTACATGGGGACGTGTTAGAACATAAAAGAATATTGTTGGCACTTAGCAAAACTTCTAATATCTTGTTTTTTTATTTAAAGGAAAAATTAACTATTTGGGAAAATTTACCACAAATGCCTTGATATATGTACGGAATGATTGTCGCATCACTCAAAGATCATATGCATATTGACTTGTACGCGCTTTCTAATTTTCAAAGATCAATACAGCTAATTACATAACATTTCGAAAACTTTTGGTTCGTTCTATAAGCCTTACCAGCTTTTTTTATTTTTATTTTTTCGTTTTTTGGCCAACTAAATATCCCCGAAAACTATTAATTTGCCAAATCAAAGAGCAACCCGAAACTAATTTTGCCAACTGGAAATTGTTCAAGGTTCTCAGAGAAAATTTCCCAGTTCTAACATTCATTGGAGAATGCTGTTTCTTTGATCAATATTTTCACAAATACATGCGAGAATGTTGTTTCTTTGATCAATATATTTACAAATACATGCAAGAATGTTGTTTCTTTGATCAATAATTTCACAAATACATGCGAGAATGTTGTTTCTTTGATCAATATTTTCACAAATACACGCGAGAATGTTATTTCTTTGATCAATATTTTTACAAATACATGTGAGAATGTCGTTTTTTTTTAATCAATAATTTCACAAATACATGTGTGAATGTTGTTTCTTTGATCAATATTTTCACAAATACATGCGAGAATGGTGTTTCTTTGATCAATATTCTTACAAGATACAATTAGCTATGACTTGAAATTGATTGGGTGGCAGTTTATTATAAGAAATTGAGAAACATACCTAAACGTTTTTTTATCGATTAAAATGATAAAACTTCCCTTCTGCCCCTGTAGTGTTGATCTCTGAACGGTACAGAAGGCTAATTGAAGAAGTTTCAGTGCCGTCCTGCATCCTTGGCTCTTTTTTTAAATTCCTCTTGAAAAATAAAATAATATCGTAATTACATATTTCCCACAATGAGTTCTAAGCTTGAAGGATTAGTGTTTCTCAACCGAATTTTGTTCAATTTTTTTTACCTCGAAATAGTAAGATTTGCTAATTTCTCCTGAGAATCCAAAACAACAATTTTTGCCTCTTTCTAAGAAAGTTATGACTATTGATTTCTATAACATAAAAAACAATGAATCTGTGTCCTAATTAATTAGGAAGTGAAAACACAAAAAGAGAGAGAGATCGGATTTTTTTTAAAGAATTGCATTATCTGGATTTTCTCTGTGTTTTCATGATATAAGAGATGAAACTCTTGTAATTAAACTCTCATATAATTAAACTTTCAAGGTCTTCAAATTAATATTTAACCATATTACTTCTTATATCTTTTTTTTTTTTTTAGGTAAATGATAAACTATGATTGTCTTTAGAGTAAAATTTGGTAAAGGGGCTTGCACTTCTTGTCTCACTCATGATCATATGCATTTTGTTGTACGCGATTTCAAATTTTCAAAGTCAATACCGCTAATTATGTTACATTTTAGAACTTTTGGTTTGTCTATAAGCCTTACCAAATAAGTACTTAAGTGGTACCTATTAATTATTTACCAAATCAAAGAGGGACCCGAAAACTAATTTCTCCAACTGGAAATTGTTCAAGAATCTCAGAGAAAACTTCCTAATTCTAACATACGTACAAAAAAGTTGCTATTTCTTTGGTCAAGGAGTTTTGCCCATCCTACTCCTTTGTGTCGGAAGAAACTAACAAACATGCCTTTTTTTTTTTCTTTTTTTTTTTAAATCAATTAAAAAGATAAGACTTTTCTTCTGGCCCTGTAGTGTTGATCTCTGAACAGTACCAACACTCTGCACAGTACGGAAGGCTAATTGGAGAAGTTTCAGTGCCGTCCTACATCCTTAGCTCTTTAATAAAACAATATCTTAATTAAACAATTTGGCTGCAAAAGAATAATGTGGTGTACTATAATTGAAGCATTAAATAAAATAATGTTCAAATTGATCATAAACTATAAGAAGACTTTAATCAGTACTCCATATAATAATAGCAGCGACAATATAATGAAAATTTTGTCATAGGTTAGTCCTTTGAGGTGTGCATGTCGTCGTTCCAAATAGTCTAGTCATGTACGTTATATTTTATTGGAGACCTAACTTGATCAAATTCGTTTGTCAATAACATAGGGAAATTCCATAATTTATTCAATTGCACCAATATACGTAACATATTGTGTATTTATATAATGTATATTGAATGAAATCAGTGTCTTATTTAGTGCCCCTTTTTTTTATTGTAAAATTCATAGAACAAGTCTATAAAAGGACACTCTTTGACTAAAACTTTTCAAAGCAAGATTAGTAATTTTCTTCTTTGTTAGACACTCGTGTTCTTGTTTTCTTCTTTTTTTCTTTTTCCCCAATTATGGCTTCCAAAACTCACATTTTGTATTTATTCTTCACCCTTCTCCTTCTCCAACTACTCCACCGTTCCGCCGGAGAGACCAATGTTGTTAAAGCAGTCTATTGGTACAATGGCACTTCCTTTCCCGTCTCCAACATCGACTCGACTCTTTACACTCATATATTCTGCGCCTTTGCAGATCTCGATCCCGAAACCAACTAAGTCACCATTTACCCTTCCAATGTCGCTACATATTATGCCTTCACACAAACTGTCCAGCTCAAAAACCCTTCTGTCAAAACCCTTTTATCGGTCCGAACAGGCGAAAAAAACAGCTTATGCTTCGATGGCAAGAGACCCCGTTAGTCGCAAAGCATTCATCGATTCCTCCATAGCCATTGCAAGGTCTTGCAACTTCCACGGCCTCGACCTGGACTGGGAGTTCCCCTCCTCCACCACCGACATGGCTGACTTGGGACATCTCTTCACCGAGTGGCGAGCAGCCATTGTGGAGAAGTCCCAATCCTCAGGAAAAACTCCATTGTTACTAAATTCAGCTGTCTACTATTCCTCCACTTACCGCTCTTTCAGTTATCCGATCAGTTCCACATCAAACAGTTTGGACTGGATAAATGTCATGGCATATATAAAACCTAATTCCTGTGGTTTCGTCACTGAATTTGATGCAGCCACCATCTCCGCTGTACAACCCGACAAGCAAAATCAGCGGTGATTCAGGGATCATGGCTTGGATTCAAGCTGGATTGGCTGCTGACAAAATCCTGCTTGGATTTCCTTAGTATGGCTTTGCATGGCGCTTGGTGGACCTTGATGACAATGGCATTTTTGCACCCCCTAACGGAACTCCTATAGCAATTACGGGTGGGGCGTTGGGTTATAATCAGATCAGAAAAATTATCAAAGAGAGTAGTGCAAAAACTGTTTTCAATTACACCATAGTGACGGACTATTGCTACTTTCGAAATAATGTTTGGATTGCTTATGATGATACAAAAAGTATATCGGCCAAAGTTTCTTATGCGAAAGCTAAAGGCCTTCGCGGTTACTTTGCATGGAACGTGGCTTTTGACTTCAAATGGGTTCTGTCTCAATCAGGTAAAGGTCAAGCGTTTGTCAAATTGCTTAATATCCACTATCAAAATCTATTTTGAAGTTTTTATTCCTTCAGGAACTCAGGACCCATACCATGTTTAGTTTACCAATCCATCATAAAAACATAAGCTGTTAAAAGGCGGGTCAATCATCGATTTATATTCTAATAATAGGGTAAAAATAATGTCCTAAAACTCAAAAGTTTTGAACACTATTTTCATGTAAATTTAACTTCTGGTATTTAATTTGCAGCGTCACGTGCATAGAAAGCTTAGAGACGAAGAATGAAAATCCAATGACGGTTTGTATGAATCCAACATTCATTCAGAAGTTGATCTGCATCTCGGAATTCAACTTTATATATATATATCAAACGCTTCTTATCTCTCAAAAAATATGTTTGTGTGTATTTATGTCGTTATTTTACTGATTATTACATTAATTATATTTAATTTACAATACTAAGTCGTTCTTTTGTTGAGAGTATCTGCTACGAACTTTGTTAATGAGATTAATCTCTATATATGTTTGATTTTAACAAGATATTTGTCTGTATTGTCTCCATTACTTTTTTTTGTTCCTCTCTCGTTTTCTATACGTATTGGTCGTTTCTACAAACCTCTGCACAACAACCACATGATTATATTATTTATTAATTTGATGAATACCTCCTAATTATATATTCTCGTTCATTTTGCCTCATAAATTTTTAAAACGGTTCAAAAACCCCTAATGTATAGAAAGCTATTTCAAATCCCCCTATTCATTTTCATCCATATTCTTAACGAAACTTCTGACATGGCCATATAATTATCATTTCAAAATGCCCCCGAAATATAATTTGACGTCGCCTCCCAATTTTTTAACTTGGTTATTGCACCCCCCTCAACTAAATAAAAGTGGTCAAAACACCCGTTTCACCTAAATCTACAATTCTACATATAAACTAAAATAATGGCTGACATAACATGTTCAAACTGGGTAAACAAAAGATGATTTGGTACAATTGGTATGGGTATGATTAAAATTTATCTTATAAACTCTAATTGAAACTGTAAATATTAAAAATTAAAATAGAGAAAAAAGTTGTAAGCAATCAAGGATTTTAAAATAGGAAGAAAAAGATATTTTTCATTCAGTTTCCTTGAGTACGTTGAAAGATGTCCTAAAATCAAGTTTTTTTGTATTCTTTTTTAGAGGACAAAAAAATCCCTAAAAATTAATATGTAGATGAAAAATGTTAACTTCTTCTTATTGGTTTTATATTCCTATATGGATACACTTAACATGCTGTAGAATCAGTAAAAGAAAAATACTAGGGACACTAACTATAATCCTAACTTTTGAGTACAACCTATGTGGCATATGAGTTGTTACTTTTTTTTTTTTTTTTGTAAGTGTTTAAAGTATTGTCATATCAATTGATTGCATTTACCAATGAAAATATGTCACATGAGTTAGTACTCAAAAAGATGGGATTGGAGTTGGTGCCCCTAGACATTACTCATATGCAATTTAATTAGGATACTTAAAAAGATAGGATTGGAATTAGAAATTACTCTCAGTAAAAATTATAATAAAGAGAAAATTCCAAATCAAATATTATATAAAAACTCAAAAAATAGCAGCAGTAACTATATAATTTTCTTTTCAGATTTAATTAGGATTTTTAAGATCAATTTCAAATTCACTCAAAGCAATTTTACTAAGTCATCAATTTCTAATCTATTTTGACCATATCATATTAGTTAGCTCATTACTTTTATTGGTAGATTTTAGATAAAATGAGTATTTTGAACACTTTTATTTAGTTGAGGGGTGCAATAACCCTTTTTCAGCGCTAAGTATACTAACACCCCCTTTCTTTTGTCAAAATTACGAAGACACCCGTGACTAAAAAACAAAAACATCAAGACCCCTTGACATCTCAAGAAAATTATAGAGACACCCACTCTGTTAGTTGACCATGAGAGAAAAGATAAGTTTGACAGTTAAATATTTTCAAAATACTAAAAATATCCCTGTATCAACTAGAAAATATTTCTAGCTAGATTAAATGTGGAAAGATGACATTTTTGTCCATATTTAGCAAAAATAAAAATTTAATTAAGAGATCCTTAGACACAATACACATGATCTTAGACTAATATTTTAAAATTTTGATTTTTCTCTTTTAAAAAAAAATTAAAACACTAGAACGACACTATAACAAAATGGTTGATTAATGTCAGCCAAAAACCGTTGTTAAAATCTTTAACATCGGTTTTTGTACCGACGTCGTAGAGAACATGATTAAAGGCCAGTATTTTTTACAACGGTTTTGACCAATGTCAGATATGAAGGTAAACCGTCTTTAAAATTACTAGAGCATACATTTTATTCTATCCAGACTCAAAATTCACAAATTATTGAGAAAATTAAAAAAGAAAAAAGAAAAAAAAAGGACTAAGTCAACTTTTTTTTTTTTAACACAAAAAGGTAGTTGAACTTTCTTACTATACTAATTTAAAAGCATGTGCGATAATAAAGACATAAAATAACTAAAAAAGACCAAAATAAAAAGATTAAAATATTAAAAATAGAGCAATACATAAAAAATGACTAATATTAAAAATTAAAAAACTGTTTAGAAGATAATATTTTAATGAAAAGTATTTTCTTAAATCAATGTGATTTTTTTATAAGGAAATGTGTTAAAGAAATTATAAGAAAATATAAAAATTTACAAAATATGAAATATATAGAAATTATATTTAAATTTTAAAAATAAATACATTGAAATTATTAAATTATATGTTATAAAATTTTAGATATCTAAAGATTTTTTTTAGTATTTTTAATAAATAGATCTTATAAATCTTACCTGATAAATATTATTTAATAATAATACAAAGACATTCAAATAATATATATCTCTCTCTTTCACTTGATAGACCCCATATGTTCCTCCTCCCCCTTCTCTCTTTCCCAACAGAAGCGATAAAAAACCCCTCCCCCCCCCCCCCCCCAAATAGGACTCTCTCTCTCTCACTCCCTCAAAAAGAGAAGAAAAAACAAAAAAACAAAAAACACAACAAAACAAAAACAAAAAAGGGTCTCTCTCTTTCTTTCTCTCTCTGACTCACACTCCCTCGAACAAAACAAAAACAAAAAAAGGGCCCACATTGCCACTCCCCCCTTTTTCTTTTGGACGAAAACAGTGTTTTTTTTCCCCTCCCTTATACGTATTTTACAGATTATATAGAAATAAATAAATATATACCATAAACACAAAAAATTGAAAGACTTGTCTAATAGTACCGTGGAAAGAAATAAATATATACGATAAACACAAAAATTGAAAGACTTGTCTCATATATTGTAGCTTGCTGCCCACATAGTGATGGTGGGGGGTAAGGGTGTCGCTGAGCACTTGCGGTCGCGAGGGGGGGCTGCCTGGGCTCTCGCTAGGGGTATCAAGGGGATAGAGAGCGGCTGAGATTGCGCAAGGAGGGGTGGTCACCGTGGAGGTAGGTCGTTGTCGTTCGCTCACAGCTGCAGGGATGGAGCTGGGGGTTGCAGGGGCTCGCGAGGGAAGGAACGGGGAGCGCCTGATATCGTAGCAACAGATGGATCACCGTGGGCTAGCAAGGGGGGGGGTGGCGCACGGGGGACCGCCTAAGATCGCTATGGTGGGGTGACGTGAGGGGCCTCGGCGATGGTACCCCAGCGGCCTTAGTGGGCAGTGAGCGGCTAAGGTGGCTAAGGGGCATTTTTGAAATTACAATAATGTCACATCTACAAATCCATTACTCATATCGATGTAAATGAATGGATGGGACATTTTGAACAGTTTTCTACATGAGGGGGTATTTTAAATGGATTTAAAAAGAGCAAAATGGCAATTTGTGGATGGAAAATCGCACGGGATTCACACAAGCTCAATTATAAAGGATAAAATGTGGTAAATTCAAGGGGAAATAAAAAAGTTAGGCCCTCTATTGTTTTGGTCACTTCTCATTCTATCATCAAGATTATCTTGCATCTTGTTTTGGAGTTTTGTCTTGACTATTTTCATGATAGAAAATGATTTTTTTGTAGTTGTTATTGATACTCAAAGAGTAAGATCAAGTGTAATTAATCTATTAATAAGAGGATACATAGTAGATTTGTTTTCACCAAGTCTTGTCACAATTCATGAATGCTATCATAGTTTCTGCAATTTAGAATGATTTGGAATGTCGAGCTCAAAATTCTATTCTTAAACATACTAGTTCCTGCTTTGCAAAATATTTAGGATAGAACTTCCCTGCAAGTTTGCAAATATCATCAATCTTTAACAACTTAGTTTATGGATTAGTCTATTAAACTACTTGGGCTATTAAAATTATAATTCAGATTTAGATTTTTAGTCAAACCACTATACTCACTAATATTTATGAATTTAATAAAATTGTTTATTTTTAAAATCTAAATTGTAGGTCCAATAAAATATAGAGAGCTACTAATTTAAAGGGCAAAGACTAATTTATACATAGATCTACTATGTTAATTTTTTTTTAAAAGTAGCTTTGAATTATCCCAATCTTAACGCCACCAACTCCCCGTATCGAACAAAGAAAAAATTTATTCACATTGATAGCTTAAAAAAATTTATAAATGGACAATAATTTACTAATCACTCAAGTTTCAGATCCATATTAATATATTTTACATTTTAGCCAGTGATAGATCATTTATTCTTAAACTGAACAACTAATAAGTATGTACTTGATTAGTGGCTTGTTCAATAATGAGCTAATATTTACCAAGGTCTAGTATAATGTCTCCGTTCAATAAAGAACTAATATCATTACCTAGTATGATCATGTCCTAAGACAAGTTATGGATCTGAAAAGGACGTTAACATTTTTGATTTAATTAATAAAAACTTTATTAACATATAAATGCAAAGTTTTTTAGGGTAAATTATTTATTTAGTCTCTAAATTTTTAATATTGTGCAACTTTGGTCTCTAATCTTTTTTTCGTAGTTAGAATGCTCTTAAAATATTAAAATATTAAATCATTGATCCGTTAATGTTTGTTAATGGAATTCATTAGTAATTTTGTCAAAAAGTTATGTTAAGTATAAATTTCGTCGAAAAATTAACGAAGAGTACTACTGTAACAACATTCTTATAGTTTATAGTAATTCCAATTAACAAAAAAAAAAAAAAAAAAGAATTCCAATAAAATATTAAAATATTATTATAATAGTCATTTTTATAAATTTTTTGACAGAACTCGCTAGTATTTTAGTCCAAAAATTAATGTTACAAAAGTGATGCTAACTAATGAATTCCGCCAAGAAATTAATAAAAATTACTATTGTATTAATATTTCAAAAGTTTAAAGGATTTCAGCTAGAAAAAAAAAAAAAAAAAAGATTAGGTATCAACATTGCACAAAATATTAAAAAGAATAAAGAATTCCTATAAAATATTAAAATATTTTTACAATAGTCATTTATGTTAATTTTTTAATAGAATTTGTTAGTAATTTAATCTAAAAATTAATGTATAAAAGTGATATTAACTAACGAATTTCGTCAAAAAATTATCGAAAATAACTATTGTAATAATAATTTAAAAATTTAAGAAAATTCAGCTAGGAAAAAAAAATCAGATACCAATATTGCATAAAATATTAAAATTTAAGGACTAACTTCATAATTTATCATTTTTTTTTTATTTTTTTTTTGTTATTTTAGTTTGCTTTTCTTTAAAAGCAAAAAATGCCAAGGTACTTTACAGAGAGTCGGAGAGACCTTTCTGTGTTCCTCTCTGCAAACGATCAAATCAATGTCATAAAGAGTAAGGCCTTCCGGTTCTCGCAGAAAGCCTTTTCCCGTAAGACAAGTAATGGATCTTAAGACCCTAATAAATTAAAAGGACGTTTAATTTTTTATTTATAAATTTTGGATTGAGAGAAGTTTTATAAAGCATGAAATGTCTTATAATAATAAAATATAATTTGCAAAACAATGATTGGGAGTGAGTTATATGATAAAATTGATCCACTGGTTTAAACCTTTACGACTGATAAGATGGAAAATATGAAGGAAAGAAGGGAGAAGAGGGAAAATAAGATGGAAAATGATGGGGTTGTGTTGTTTGATGAGAAAGAAAAGAGGAAGGAAAAAAAATAAGGATAAAAAAATTTATAATGGGACCTATATATTTTAATCATTCTAAAAGTGGAAGGAAAACTTAAATCTACTATGTAATAACTAAAATTACTTTTTTATTCTTATTTCTAAACCGAAACAATTTAAGTTTATGGATAAATAATAAGTGTACAAATCTTTCATTTTCTTTCATTCATATCTACCAAACAATATAGAGGAAAACTAACTTCTTTTCTATCTTTTCAATTTTCCATCTATAAGTTTTCACTCCCTTCTATTTTCTTTCATTCCTACCAAACGGAGTGTTAGTTTAACACTGTGAGAATTAAACCTCAAGACAACTTTGCTTTCATCCTCCCAAAGAAGGGTGTCCATTTAAACCAAGATTGTCTTCCATGAGAAAGGATTTCAAGATCCATCTTTGAATTGACCTACCTTATACTCATAAAGATATATTTAAAGATGTTAAGTATATTTTGACCAAAATTATGATTATTAATAAATGTTAAAAATATGAAAAAATTTTATTCAATTGATTATGTTGAATTGTGAATGTCAAAATTCAAATGGCAATTCAAATGCTATTATTCAAAAATTTTCATTTAGGCTTTTTTAGACTAATGTCCCTAAACTTATGGCATCATTGTAGTTTTTACCTAAAATTTTAATTCTGGCAATTTACATCCTAAACATACAAAGCTATAGCAGGAAACTGACACGTGATTTGTACACAAGTTGTTAATCGATGACATGAATGGTCATATGTTTATAATTTAATCCAAATTTATTGGGGTTAATATCTATAATTAAGTTTTATCAAAAAAATAAAAAATTTAAATTAATTTTGTTTTAAATATGATGTTGGGTCAACGCTGATTATAAAAAGATCTTTAATACTCTTAATCAACAACTTGTGTGCAATTCAAATGCTTTCCATAAAAATATCAACATTGCTATTAATCAGTTATATTGCTAATATTCATAAGTTTATTAGGCAATGCAACTCTCTTATACTGCAATTGTAGTTAATCTGTTTTGTGGAAAAATGTGTGTATGCTTGTTTGTGTTTACCAAAAAAATAAAAAATAAAAAAGGTTTACTAATACAAAGTTTTATTAGGGTAAATTGCTTATTTAGTTCCTAAATTTTTAACCTTATGCAACTTTGTTAGCTAATCCTTTTTTCTTAGTTAGAATGTCCTTGAACTATTAAAATATTGTTATAATAGTCACTGGTATCGTTAAATTTTTTTTTGATAGAATTCGTTAGTATTTGATAAAAAATCGTGTTAACTACAGATTCCGTCCAAAAATTAATGGAAATTATTACTGTAACAATATTCTTATATTTTGTGGTTATTCCAGCTAATAAAAAGAACAGAGAATGCCCATAAAATATTAAAATATTACTACAGTAATAATTTCTATTAATTTTTTGATAGAATTTATTAATAATTTGGTTCAAAAATTAATGTTACAAAGTGATAATAACTAAAAAATTTCATTAAAAAATTAACGAAAATAACTTTTGTATCAATATCTATCTCAATAATTTAAGGATATTTTAACTAAAAAAAAAATCAAAAACTAAGGGCCTGTTTGGTGCACAAGTTCAAGATGAAATTGATAAGTTTAAATAGTAATTTTTGTTGACTTTTTCAGAAAAGACAAAAAACTTTTAAAAAAAGACAAAAGTTTAAACTCATGGTGATGAGTTTGAACTCATCACCCAAACAAGCCCTAATATTCTATAAAGTTAAAATTTCACGAATCAAGTAATTTACCCGTTTTATTATTATTATTATTATTATTATTATTACTTTTTATGGTGCTTTTCATGCTTTTGGTTTAAAAGCAAAAATGCCAAGGGTACTTTAACAGAGAGTCGGAGAGACCTTTCTGTATTGTCTTCTCTACAAACGATCAATTTCATAAAGACAGAGGCCTTTCCTTTCGTTTCTCGAAGAAAGAAACCCTTTTCCCCTTCTCACACTAGACGACGACAATGGCGACGAGCCTCCCGTTGGAGATCATCGTCAACGTACTCTCCCGACTCACCGTGAAAGATCTTCTCCGTTTCCGGTCATTATGCCGGGCATGGCGTTCCGTAATCGACAGCCCTAATTTCATCAAGCTCCATCTCAGCCACTCCATGGAAACAGCCACCAATCTCGGCCTCGTTCTCAAAGCCGACGAACTCTACTGGGTCGACGCCGCCACTCTCCGCTCGCCGCTCCGGCTCCACCACCCGATCGACGACGGCGGAGGCGGAGTCGAGGTTTTGGGTTGCTGCAATGGCGTTCTTGCTCTGCTGAACTCGAGCGGAGTCGTGGCTCTCTGGAACCCGTCGACTAGAAGGTACAGAAAATTACCCATTTCTCATCCCGGCCATTTTCCATTTCCAGTTGGTGTTTTCGAGTTTAGCACAACCGGATTTGGGCACGACTCTGTCAACGATGACTATAAGTTGTTGAGAATGTTGCCTGGTAAAAAAGATGATATTCTCTCCCTTTGCCCTGATGTTAAGCTCTATAGTGTCAAGGCCAAGACTTGGAAGACCGTTAATGGCTTCCCATCTTACTATGGGTACCAGGCCGGGATCGGAATTTTTGTAAACGGAGCTTTGCATTGGTTGGTATGCCAAGAGCCTAATTCTTACTGTTTCATTGTCGGGTTTGATCTAGTGACTGAAGAACACCGCGAGGTTCTGCTGCCATTTTACCAGGACGGCCGTTTTCTACATTAAGCTTGTGGAGTTAGGAGGGTGTCTTAGTCTGGTGAAGAATTACAGACCGGAGCACAAGAACTCGGAGCGTGCCGAGATATGGGTTATGAAGGAATACGGAGTTCAGGAGTCTTGGACTAAGTTGTTCTCCGTCGTGCCCTCGGATGTGACTGGCGCTTTTGATTATGCGCTCCCTGTATTGCATTTGAAGAGTCTTGATCAGGTTGTGATGAATTTGGGAGGAGAGAAACTTGCTTTGTATGATATGGAAAGGAAGAGGATTGAGAATGTGACGATCTCAGGCACTCCGAATGGTTTCAAGCCCTGCGTTTGCGTGGGAAGCCTCGTTGGATTTGATGGTGGTGGTGGGGAAAAGACCTGCGAAGCCGAAGCAGCAACAGGGTCGGAAGAAGAGGGTAACGGCATTGTGGTTTTCCCATTTCTAGTTATTGTCTTAAATAATAACGTGTGTTCTACGTTGTTTTGAGTAGGGATGATTTTCTCTCAAAGGGATTTAAACTGGTGTTGTGAATGGAGACCGCGAAGGGAGGCCAGAGGTATATAATGAGTTTTCGAATTATTGCAATATTCATAACAAAACACTTTACTTACCTACTTTTATCTTGCTTCCTTTTGTTTCCCTCAGGTTGTTTACTGCAGAATGTTTGTTTTGCTGATCTAATAGTATTACAGTTATTTTATCTAGGAGACATGGAAAGGGAAGAAACCGTTTAGTTAAATGAATCTTGTAGATCTATTTTCATGTTTGTTACATCTACATTTCGCATGTAGATGTCTCTTGGGATTCATCTGGTTCTATGTTCATTTGGCATGGAAAGTATGTATTAAAGAGTATGTCGAAATACTTGGAAAGACCTTTTCAAGATATGGGGAGTTTAGTGCTATGCTTTTGAATCTTGAGACTTTGTTTTGGCCTTATCAGGCTTTTGATGTTGGTAGCCGTTTTCCCTTTTGCATTCCGAGCGTAATGACAAATGCTTTCGAATATAATAGAGACAACAACTCTAATCTCGACTACCACGAGATGGAATGTCCAACCCAAATGGTGAGCCCTTTTTTCTTGCAGCCAAAGGCCATTATGAATGTTCCCTTCAAGTGAAAAGGACCAAATGTTTCGAAATGGGTGACACGAACAGGGGATTTTATTTCCTCATCTCTATGTTGGAGACTGGAGGGTGCCTTTTATTTTTTATCTAGAACCTACCATGTGGACGTTATTTCATTATCTCGGATTATTGATATGTAAATATACATTGTACATTCACATTGGTTGAATATAGGGACGTAAATGGGATCAAACACGTCCCCTAATGGGGCGGGTTTTCCATGTATTAACGGGTCATGGGGCAGGCCATGTTTGTTTACATTAAAAAAAAAAAAAAAAAAGTGGTTTGAAAGTCAAGTGATGGCTTTTAATTATTTCTATAGATGAAGAAAACGACCAGCAGGTCCTACAGTGGTGGCTTTTAATTATTTCTTCTTTAACGACCGTGTGGTATTGATGTGTCTGTAATAGTTGACTAGTACAGTCGTTAATCAACTAGGTCAAATCTCAAATATTTGAAACGCAATGTTATAAATATTAATGGCTTAACAAATCTTAGAAAACAAAAAAGGCAAAAAAAAATTGAAAAAAGGTAATTTAACAAAGAACTAGTAGATCTTCCATAGAAAAAAGAGAGAGAGAGAGAGAGAAAACTACTAGTAGCTCTACACATGGCGGCTAAAAAATTTAATAAAAAAATGTTTCTTTTGTATTCGGAGTTGCAATCAATTATAAATTTAACAAAACGACGTCATAGATTTTATATTAACATTTCAGGGTCACGACAATACATTCAATAAAGCGTTCAAAAATGATGGCAACTGTTGGAAAATTACATGTATACCCCTAGTTTGGACGGGATATCCATTCTCTAAAATCAGAAATTTTTTGTCAAAAATGTTTTTCCTAATTTTTTTAATCTTTCTTCTCATTTTGAAAAAGAAAAGTTCTCATTTTCAAACATACTTTATACAGTATCATTTTTTTAAAAAAATTCTGTTTAAAATTTTCTCACAATTATTATTAGCAATACAATTTCTTCTCATTCCAAATAATTTTTTGTTTTCAAAAATGAAAATTTTTTACACATCTAAATACCATCTTATTTTCAAATGAAAAAACCTTTTCATTTCCAATTCTCTTTTCTTGACATGCCCACTCAGAATCTTACTTTATAAGGAGATGACCAAGGAATTAAGGGAGCGAAACAGAGCACGAAAGAATTAGGTAGTAAATTTCTAGCCAAAAAATAAAAAATAAAAAATAATTAGTGGTAAATATGGCTTCAAGCGACAAGTCGATTACTTTTTGTATAAGGTCGATTTGTTATACGAGTATTTTTGGTCAATATGATATAATTTTTGTTCAATTTTATATATAAGTTTCCAAATAGACATTTTTAAAATCAGGTATCTAATCAGTCAGTAAATAGTCCTAAACATAAAACCGATGTCATTTATCGTGCCAACATTTCAATTAAGCTTAGTAAAATAAAAAGTTCTACGGTACATTATAGGTAGCTTAAAAAAAATTGCAAAATATATAGCTAAAATGATTATTTATTAATGAATGATATCCTAGTCGAAAAACAAAACTTTAAGCACAAAAAGTGAGAATTAAAAAACCTAAAATATTATATAAAACAAGTAATAAAAGAAATAAAGCCTAACAACATTTCATAAAAATTCGTAAATTGAAAATGAAAATAGGGCAAAGACGGTGGGATGGGTACTTGTTTCCCTAGCGGGTTCTGTCTTTGCTCGTCGCATCCCATTTACGTTCCTACTTTTTTTCCTTTGGCCAAATAACAGTCTGGGAGGTAAAGCAATGTTAGCATATCCCCTTTAGTGTTATCAAAAGGGCTCCCTCGGTGCTAACAAGAATATTTGTTAAAGGATCGCAAGAGTTCAATAGCTGAAAGTATCACTAGCTTACCGTCTTACCCGAGTAGCATGAGACACGTGGAATTGCGTATTACAATGAGAAGATGGGGAATAAGCTTCATTGTTGAGAGGAAAATAGCCTGGACCCATCATGGTAATCCATTACCATTAAGACACCACACTCGGTAGTGTTTATATATATATATATATATATATATATGTGGTTTTGAAGTAATCCCATTACCACTAAGATACCACACTCGGTAGTGTGTATATATATATATATATATATATATATATATATATAAGTGGTTTTGGACACCATACTCTATTTATTTTTGGCTCAACCCATGGAGTTAAAGTTTATTTTTATAAATACCCTCAAGTAAAATGATAAAAGTGGACAATACTCTAATAAACTTTTCAATTACATAACTATAGTTAGAAAAAAAAAAATTTCTTGATAATTTTTAATCTAAAATCAAAACTCTAAGGCCTCACAAATAGAGCTAAATTACTTTCATTTTCATTTATAATCTGTTATTTCAAAAATTGTATAAGAATACCTTTCCAAAAACTTTTTGTTTCTTTTCTTTAACTAAGTTCATTTGTATTTTGGTATTTTTTAACTACAAATGGAGGTCATTCGCCATGCAGTGAAGGACTGCGCGAGGACAAAGAGTGCAGCTTGGCGTGTGGCTCATGAGCTCATCACAGTCGCGACCTTCAGCGACGGCGGCAGCAACTATGATGGTTGCAAGAGCAATTTAGGATTAAGGTTAAGGTCTTTTGAATTGGGGCTTAATTTAAGATAACTTTGGGTACATTTTGTAATTTAAGAAACTTCACAAATAAATAAGGATTTAAAAAACTATTTGCTTATTTAATGAAAATATCATATTTATATGTAATTATTAATATTTGCATAGTAATATTTAGATTTTACTAGTTATACGAAAAATATAAAATACAAGACAAGTAAATAATTTATGTGTAATACCATAATTTCTTAATAAATATTTTGTTTTACCAGACAAATTAATATAACAATAAAGCATATTAAACTAAAAATAACATAGATATTGGATTTACATAGTAAATATCATATTTAATATAATTCAATACTAAATTAAATTGTTAGTAAATACAAAATTTGTAAAAAATTTACAGGTAAACAATTAGATTTATTGATTTTGTCTATTTTACTTAGTAAATAAATTTTGTTTTACTTGGTAAATCGTTTATTAACTAGTAAATATTTGGAACCCTAATAATTATGATAAATGAAATTTTAAAGCGGAAATATAAGATTTACAAAGTAATTACATTTACCAAGTTATTATTATTTTTTGTCAATCTTTGTATTTACATGGTAAATCTTTGTATTTTTCAGTTTATATGTCTTGTTTTCAATTTTAGTTTGCGTTGTAAATCTAATTATTTACTAAGAAATAACGGTATTTACGTCATTTTAAATTTCAATTTGTATGCTAAATCTAAATATTTAATAAAATATATTTACTTATTTCGCTTTTTTTACTTTTTGTATAAACAACAAAGCTAAATATTTAAGAAGTAGATATTTTAATTTACATGTAAATTTATTAATTTTCATTGGACAAGTAAATTATTTTTAAATTAGTATTTCATTCCAATATAATTTTTAAGTAAATCTACGTAATTACATGTAAATACTAATATTAATTTATATATGTTTTATTTTGAGGTAAATCTAAATAAGTAAATATTAATAATTACTTTCCATTACATAAATAGATGAGGTTTTAATTAGAAATTTTCTAAATTATAAAAAAACACCCTAAAATTTTGTATTTCATTTATATATAATTTTTCAGTAAATCTATGTAATTACACGTAAATCCATGTAATTACACTTAAATACTGCTAATGAATTATATATATATATATTAGTAAATCTAAATAAGTAATATTAATAACGGGAAATAACAATATAACATATTTTCATAGGACATTTTAAATCTGTTGCGTGTTTTACTTACTATGTAAAAAAATAGCATTGACTTGTCTCTGGGGCAGAAACTCCTTTTTTGCTCCCAGACTCATTTCTCTCTACTCTGTCTTTATCTCTCTTCTGTGCACTCCAACCAGCGACGCCGGTGACAAAGACATCGCTGTCACGACGAGGTTGCGACGCCGATGATATCTCAAGGAGATCGCGACGCTGGCGGGAACCTCTGGCGGCTGGCGCGATCGCGATTGTCATGAAATCTCCAGACAAACCGTCGTTCTCTGTCGCTAGACGATCGTAAATCTCCACGTCTGGCCTCGGGACGACGGCCTCCACAAGGGCAAATCTTCTTCTCCGGCTACAAATCCGGCATGAAATCGATTGCCGTCGTGATCTTCATAGGAGTCGGCGAGGGCTCCGTGATAGCTCTGCAACGATCGTCAACTCGCCGGCTGACCGATGTCGGTGATCTCTAGACGATCACCCTGGCGGCTGTGCTTTTTAAATCAATCTTTCATTTTAAAATAAAATTTACTTGTTTACAAAAATTTCTTAAATTACAAATAGACCCCAAAAATTATCCTAATTAAGCTCCAATTGAATCAAACCCTACCCTAAATCCCCAATTACCACCACCACCGCTGCCACCGCTATGTTGCCAGTCGTTATATCGCCGGAGAAATGACTCCCGAAGCCTCCGAGAGCCCTCGCTGTCGCCGGAGATCTCGAGCACCAACCTGGAGATTACGAACGTTGAATCACCACGACAGAGATAGTTGCTAAGCTTCCGAAGCCGCCCCTCCACTGCCATATCACCCAAGATCCAAGAAATGCACATCGTCTGCCACATCGCGATCACGTGTGAAACGCTCAAGTAGTCGGCGAATGAAGATCGTTACCTTTGTTTCTCCCTCGCAATCAGAGATTTGTTCGTGATCTCAGTCGCCGTCGATGCGATATTTGAGCGCCATTAACCCGGACGAGATGCCGATCACTAACCATCGATCAGCCACCGCTTGCGTATAGCCACTGGTGGAGCCAACCGAAGTTGCCGTTGCAGATCTCCTGCAGCCAGCCATGAAAAGAAGACAACTTGGCATGGGGCAAAAAATGAATTCTACCCCCCAGAAAAAGTCAAATCTACTACTTTATCAATAAAGGTCAAACCTGCTATTTATTAACAAAGAACACTAATTTTCCCTACTTTACATTAACCCACTTTATTTTCCTAGATACTTTGGTGTGCCGGTATTGTTTTTGTATTTTTAATTTTCTTAATCAAGGTGGTTCGCTGACGATGTTATTATTCATTTCATGATTATTTTTGACTACGTTATTATTCAATAATGATCTTAACTTTAATTTGTGCACATCTGGTTAGAAAATAAAATCTTCTCAAAGCATACCAGATCAACCAGTCCAATATGATCGTCATTCTTTTTCCAAATTTTCTTAATTTCTATGAAAATTCATTCTTCAAACGTCAATCTTTTATCCGAGCAGGGGGTACTGGAAGTACGATGACCGATTCGCCAGTTCCAACATAAACTCCGAACTCTTTACTCACCTTATTTGTGTTTCGCTGATATAAAACTCTTCTTCGTACGAGCTCTCTATCCCAGATGAGCAACAATTCTCCACTTTTTCAAGCAACGTCAAAGAGAAGAACCCATCGGTGAGCATACTTCTCTCCGTTGGTGGTAGAAAAACAAACAACTCGGTTTTCTCGTTAATGGTCAGTAACTCAACTAACAGAAGGTCTCTTTTATTGATTCTTCTATAAAGTATGCAAGGCTCTACGGTTTCAAGGCCTGGACCTTTTTGGGATCAGCAAACAGAAGGTCAGAAATGGCCAAATATGGGAATTCTTTTCGGAGAATGGCGAAGTCGCCGTGAATTCTGAGGCTGCAAAATCCCAGCCTAGCAGAACTCATCTTGACTGCTGCTCTTCAGTACTCACCAGATGTTGGAGGTGAGTTCTTCTTCCCGTGAGTCAATCCGAAGTTATCTTGATTGGATACATGTCGTTTCCCTTGGGTATTACAGGCCTCGGTCGTCGACCAACTTTACTAGAGCAGATGCTGCCTCTACATGACCCTCGGAGCAATGTTAGTACTGATTTCGGTATCAGGGCGTGGATTTGGTAGAGGGATGTCTTCTTCCAAAATTGTTTTAGGATTTGCCTTACCGGTGGCTATGCTTGGACACTAACTAGTCCGAGGGAAAGTGGCATTGGAGCACCCAGCAGCAGGTCCAGCTTTTAAAACGGAATATGGAGTAAGGAGGGTACAAGACCATTAGAGCTTACATCGAGAGACACGACGCGTCGGTTGTATACAATTCTACCGTATGTGGTGAATTACTGCTCTGTTGGATCAAATTGGATTGCTTTGATGATGTTGAAGCTATTAAAGTCAAGGTCTCTCTATGCCAAGGAGAAGAAATTATCGGCTACTTTGCCTTGTATTTGGCTGACGATCACAATGGCGGCTTTCTCGGGCTGCAGGTATGAGAAACAAGAACTCAGATTTTTTTCAGCTTCTCTAGTTTTTTCCAATATTTTATTCATTATAGTGGAAGAAAGAAAGGGTTGTAAAATTTGTGATTGAGAATCGATCCAAATTATGATTACAGTAATTCACACTTATTGCTGTAACTAATAGTTATTTTTATCAATGTAATCTGCAAATAATTCTCCACCATTATATTTTGAAGTGAAAATTAACACGAAAATTCTAATTTCTCTTCACCAATTATACAAGTACCAAGACATGGCAGACAAAATAAATTTTGGTCAAAGTAGCATGAGTACAAATATACGTAACCAAGATATCGGCTCTTTAAATGCGGATGTTTAATAAGCTATAGAAAAGGCGTTTACGCATCCAATTAGTGAAATGAAAATTTAAATCATATCTGCGCAGCTCAAGATGGTGGGTCGGCCAATGCAAAACACAAGTGGAAATTGTTGGTAATCATCTTGGCACCAATGGCTACCGCGGTTTTTCTAGTAGGAGTAGTCCATTTGTACTCCTTACGAAAGAGAAAAGTCAG
This sequence comes from Ficus erecta, assembly GCA_008635985.1. NCBI lineage: Eukaryota > Viridiplantae > Streptophyta > Magnoliopsida > Rosales > Moraceae > Ficus > Ficus erecta. The sequence continues at coordinate 81,870 of BKCH01000388.1, forward strand.
GTCCAAAGGTATAACATTCTAAGTTTTGAGCCTTTAGGATATTCATCTCTTCACCGTTTCTAATTTTTTTTTTTTTATGTTTTTTATCCACACATTTCATTTTACCTTTGTTTATGCGGTTGAAGTATGATATCTAGCTAATGAAGTATTCCAAGATAACAGGAAACGACGCGACAGCTATAGGAGATCTTAACAGCTATGTTCCTAATCTGCACGTCTTTAGCCTTGCCAGCATTGAAGAAGCTACAGATCAATTTTCAATTGAAAATAAGCTTGGAGAAGGCGGTTATGGTCCAGTTTACAAGGCAAGCTTTTTACGACTCTTATGAAGAGATTTAAATACAATGAATTCAGCTTTTCTGGCAAAACAAATGTGGTAACAATGAGTCTATTTACCAGGGTGTATTGCCAAACGGACAGGAAATAGCGGTGAAAAAACTGTCAATTTCTTCCACGCAAGGATTCGAGGAGTTCAAAAATGAAGTTGTGCTTACAGCAAAACTTCAGCACGTTAATCTTGTCAAGGTCTCGGGATTCTGCATTGAACGAGAAGAGCAAATGTTGATCTATGAATACATGCCAAACAAAAGCCTGGACATCTACCTCTTCGGTGTGTGATTTTTCCATAATTACCTAGAGCTATGAACTTTCTTATATTGAAGTTCCCTTTTTATTGATTCTGCTTGTTCTTTAACCCCCATGATAAGTGTGCTAAAAAGGTGTTTGATGTTAATTCATAAACCAATTTTATTTATGTAGATCCTATTAGACGGTACCTTCTGGATTGGAAAAAACGAGTTGACATCATTGAGGGGGTAATTCAAGGGCTTCTTTATCTCCAAGAGTATTCACGTTTTACAATAATACATCGGGACTTGAAAGCCAGCAACATATTACTTGATCAAGATATGAGGCCTAAGATATCAGATTTTGGTATTGCTAGAATCTTCACGAAAGATGTACATGAAGCGAACACAGAGGGTTGTGGGAACATAGTAAGTATATTTTGTTGTTGATTAACTAAACTGCTTCTAGCTAGCTCATCTTAAATTTAATTCCATTGCGTTGATCATAATGTCGCAGCGGCTACATTCCTCCAGAGTATGCAAGGCACGGTTTATATTCCTCCAAGCTTGATGTTTATAGTTTCGGAGTGCTCCTTCTCCAAATCATAAGTGGCAAGAGAACTGGATGTATGTATGGTTCAAATGAAGATTTAATCCTTCTGGATTATGTAAGTTAAATCGGCCATTGTTTTCATCTTGAGCTAAGAATAAAAAAATTCTTTTACCTTTCAAATTACTCAAAATAGGTAATACATTATGATAAACTTCAGGCATATGAACTGTGGAAAGAAGGCAATGGGATGGAGTTTATGGAACCTTCACTGAACGACACTTCTTCGTCTTGTAAGTTAATGAAATGCCTGCAAATAGCTCTTTTGTGTGTCCAGGAAAATGCAAACGATAGGCCATCTATGCTGGAAGTTTCTTCAATGCTCAAGCCTGAAAATGTTGTCGTGCCAATTCCCAAAAATCCAGCTTTCTCAATGAGAATTGAAGCTACATCTGAACGAGGTGCTTCTTCTTCAGTAAATGATGTATCAATCTCCGAGCTTGTAGCCCGATGACATGGAAAATCCTTTCAGCGGATTTTTTATTTTTTATTTTTTTTGAAATGCTTCTAGTAGAATTTGTTGTTCTTAGTTTGATGCATTCCCCAATTATCTCTGCTTTGTGCAATTATAACGATAGTTGTAATATTATTATTAGCAAGACAAGTTTAGAAGAATCTGTAGCTGGATTTAATGATCAGTATATTACTGCAACTTAGAGAACATCATTTCAAATTTTCCTACAAGGATTATTAAATTATTACTTTTTTTTTTGTTTGTTTTTTTAAATAATGGGAGGGAAGCAACTAGATAAAATATAGCACAACTTAATGTTTCCTAGAAGAATGTATGTCAACATTTTCAAGTATTTTAGTTTAATTTAGAAAATATATCAACCACTAAATTGTATTGAATAGAATAATGTATACTTTTTTTCCTTGGAAAGTTGGTTTTGAAAATGATAATATTGATAGGCCGCAGATAAAAAAAATATTTAGCCAACTGCATAATAAAATGTGGTTTTCATGCTTGATCTTTCAACCTCAGCTATTAACCGGATTCGATCTCCATTTGTATGGCTTTCCCACACTTGACCTACAGTTTAGATATTCACCACCATCTGTTGGGTCTGCTGGTACCACCCGACGTCCCTTGCCTTGCTAATTACTAATTGAGTACCATACTTCACTTTTTTAGAAACCATATATCCTTTTATACTGTACATTTCATGAATGTTTCACACGGTCCATATAACAAGCCAAACAACAGTATTGAAGTCATAGTTTCTACTTGAAAAAACAAACAAATATTGCATTATTCTTTTGGTGCAGAGTACAATAGTTTAAACTTATCTCTAATTTGTGTTGTAGAGTGATTTTTTTTTTTTGGGATATTGGATTTGATAAAGATCCTAATATAAACAAGTCATATGTCTCTATATATATATATATATATATTATATTTAAGTAAGCCTCTGGTTTTATTGATTTAAGAAAGTAGAACAATCTGTTCTAACATATTCTGCAATACATATAGGTACTTCTTCTAACCAGTAACATGGCTCACTAGAATTAAAACCAGCGAAATTACAAGAAACCAGAACAGGGTCCTCTGGAGCAATTAAATAGACTCTTGACACAAAAAAGCATACATCTATAGCATTGAACGATAGCGTTTTCAAAAAAGTATTACCGCTACACGCCTCAACCAATTGAGATGTGGGTGGGATTAGTGCCTTTTTTTTTATTTTTTTTTTATTCTTTCTTCATCCTCTCTCTCTCTTCTTTTTTTTTTTTTTGACTACTTCAAATTAATATTAACGTGACTGAATATTTCCAATTTAGTTTTTTTTCCCCTCTAAATCCAAATTGATCATAAATATCAAGTACAATAACAAAAAAAAAAAAAAAAAACGTACAAAAACTCACAGAAGGAAGATCTGCTTGACAAAACAAGAGAACTCCCATCATGAAAAGCATTCAGTGCTTATGATCCCTCAAACCCCAACATTTTCGTTCAAGCTTTGATGAACCTTAACACCCAAAATTTCCCAGAAATTTTTGGCTCACCCATGATTTCTTCTCTGTTCTGAACACCATTGCAGTTTTCATATGTTGAGAATCTATCAATTCATCTCTGCCTTGAGAAAGAAAATTTTCTGAGAAAAATCTCTCACCCTCATTCTATTTTTCCCTTTAATTTCTCCAAAACAAAATTGGATGCCGACCCCATCCTCTGTAACCAAGTTATGCATCTTCGTTATATATGAAAGGGAGAGATGAGTGTGGAATGAAAGGTAATTGCACTTTTTTTTTTTTAAAGTTAATTTGTATCTTTCGTTGAATAAAAATACCAAATCTACCCAGCGCTTAATTCTCAAAACCCTGATATTGTACACACACATATTATTACTGATATTTGTGAATTCGTGCTCCTATATTGCTATTTGGGGAGCGATCAGTTTTTTTTTTTTTTTTTTTTAAATTAATTAATTATTTATTACACTGGTTATTAGATGCATAGTGATTTTGGATGCATTTTATTATTGAACTTCTCTTTTATAATTCGGAGAATGCTTTTTCTAATATAGTTTTTTTTTTTTTTGGGTGCTTAATTACGAGTGAAGCTCGTGGATCAGATCACCAAGAATAGGGCTAGTGGGCTAGTGTCTTATTACTGACAAGAGATTCAAGGGGTATGTCATTTTTTTTTTCCCTCCTCCCATGTTTTATAATATAGTTTAGTAGTTGTTGTTGTTGTTTAACAAAAAAGAAACTTGCTTCCTTTTTAGTAATCACATAGCGGGACTTGTTTGGATATATATATATACATTGTTTATGCCAATTTGGCATATTCTACTTTCGTTGAGCAACATGCAAAATGAAAGCATTTCCATAACGAGAACACACAAACACACACACACACAAACTAATAGTGAAAACAGACACTGGTAATAGAGTAAGAAACTCACATTGTTGTCATGAGTTCCAACAATACGGTTCTTTGAGAAGACGCTTCTAACCAACCCACTAGTGTTACCTATCCAACTGAGAGTTGCCTTTCTTTCTCTGAGAATTGTGAGGTTTTTTTTATTTTTTTTTTTTTTTTTTTATTTTTTTTTAAACTAAACTTCTGCACCATATGCACATATATATGTGCATGTGTCATTGAAATTTATCTGTGGCAGAGAACTACTAAAGTGGTATAGTGCTAGTGCTAGAAATCATTAATTGAAATGGAAAATTTCCTCTGTTCTTCCAATGAAAGAAAAAGAAGATTAGAAACGCTTGTTTGTTATTTTATGGAGTCAAATGAATAGAGTTGGGGGTTACACCTCTAGTTTTTTCTGATCATCCCACTTTTGTCAGAGATGGTACTTTTTTATCTTCTATTGTGTGTTGAATTTAATCTTTGCTCCTAGTATTCAAGCATTACTTTAAAGGCTCCCATTATAAGGTTAAAGGAGAATAATAGTACATGAGGCAGGAACGTGAAATGGTGAATGCCATAATTTCAAACATTAAAACAAGAGAACGGTCAGACACTATTGGATCACTTTGGATAACAATGAACAATAATTAGTACATATTCTTAACCTCTCTCTCTGGTCATAAGTGTGTTTCTGTTGTATTTTTTCTTGCAAAGGCCCGCAGTA
>BKCH01000389.1:0-85630 GCA_008635985.1 Ficus erecta
AAGCTGACAAGCGAAGTGGGGTAACGTGGCCCATTCAAAAAAAATATATATATCAATGATAAGTTTTTAAAAACTCTTTAGTCGGATCATATTTGAAAAATGATTAAAAATATAAATTAGAAATTAGAAGGAATAATTATCATCCAACTCTCAACTGACTTGGGACTCTCTATTCTAGTTGTTAATTCGGGTCCATTTGGGGTCAATTTTTGAAACAATTGTTTCCAAAATGATTTTTGTCATTTTCCTCCAATTTTACTATCCATTTTTTCAAGCATAAAAATAAAAATAAAAAAAAACTCAAATTTTAAAAATCTATAATTTAATTATTTTAACTTGAAATGAGATGAATTTGTTTTAATCGTGGAACGAAACAAGATCCATATTATTAATTTTTTTCCAAATACATTTCAAGTTTTTACATTTTTTCACTCCAAACAATTCATTTTCACTAAACGCATATTTTCAAAATTTAAACCATGTCCAATCTCCAAAACACCATATCTAAAAGTTGACCCCAAACGGGGCCTCAATATTATATAAATTATATTATACTATCTTAATGATATTTTAAGACTTCAGTTAAATGACTTTATAATTTTGTCAAACAAGTAATATTTATGCATGTTGAAGTCACTCATAAGGTTTAGTTTATTATATTACATAAAAAAAATTATATGCTATCATTTTCACTAGACGTATATTTCCAAAACTTAAGTCATGTCCAATCTCCAAAAAACCATTTCCAAAATTTGACCCCAAACGTGGCCTCATTAAACTAAACCTTGTTTCATAGTGTTGACACTCTTTCAAGAAGGAAATATATAATTTTTTTCCTTACATTCCAAAACACTTTTTTTTTTTCCCAAACAGGACCTTCGTATCTCCTACCTATGTTTCCTATTTGTATTTAGCATTAACAGCCCGTAAACTTGTCACCTTTTCACAACTTTGCATCCTAAACTTTTAATTTTGAAAATTTACCCCCTAAAGTTGCTATATTGCTACAATGTACCCACTTTAGTTAATTTTATATGAAATAAAAGATTTGAAGTTGGGAGATTTGTATAGTATTTGTATTAGATTTAGAAATTTTTTGTTGAAAATGGATTTTTCGGTCTTCACTTAAGGTGTACGTAGGTTTTTCATAACTAATTTAAAAGAAAATTAACTTATATGGGGTACATTGTGATAATTTAGTAAGTTGAGCTGATAAATTACCAAAATTAGAAGTTTGGGGAATAAGTTTCCAAAAGATGACAAATTTAAGGGGCATCAGTGCTAATTACTTGATATCTATTAGTAGATTTTAAAATTCAAACACTATTTTAAATTGTAAATTGATAGCATTTCTTAAATTTAAATAATAAATAAAAATATAACCATATCTCACCAATATTTCTTGAACTTTTGAACAATTTTCATTTTCTTTCTTAAACTTGTAAAACTCTAATTTTACCCCTTAAAATTTTAAATAGTTTGACTTAATTTTTCTTTTTTGTAGTGTCATCTTAGTCTTCTAGGTTGTTTGGAAGATCAGAAATGTTAAAAAAGCTATGATGGTTGAAAATGATATTTCAATATGCATCACTTCTAATAGCGCTGAGGGCCTGTAAGTATTCATGAAGTAAGCAAAACAATGTTAAATTAAATTTGTACTATTTTTCTTTTTTCTTTTTTTTTTTTTTGTTTTTGTTTTTGTTTTTGTTTTTGTTTTTTTGTTTTGTTTTGTTTAGTTTAGTTTTTTTTTTGTTTTTTGATTTTTTTTTTGTTTTTTTGTTTTGGTTATCTTCATTTAAAAAGCAAACCAGGTAAAAAAACGAACATGAGTAATTTCTTTATGAGCACAGTTTCTTCCCTAGCCATCAATCAAAGCTGTAAAATCCAAGAACAACGTTATTTGCTTAGACCGATATAGGATAGATATCACATTGAAGTTGTCATCGTGCACTGTGTATCCTATAAAATCCTATAGATATGGAATAGATGAGACAGAAGAGTCCTTTATTTATTTATTTTCTTCGAAAAGAATAAGTGATTGTGGAACCTACCATACAGTTGATCATAAGAATCACGTTTTGATTTAAATACCACACAAAGTATTGAAGACAATGAAGTAATTAGCTGCCAGTCCTTGAGAAAGCCGACAAGCGAAGTGGGGTAATGTGGCCCATTCATATATATATATATATATATATATATATCAATGATAAGTTTTTAAAAACTCTTTAGTCAGATAACATTTGAAAAATGATTAAAAATATAAATTAGAAATTAGAAAGAATAATTAGCATCCAACTCTCAACTGACTTGGCACTCTCTATTCTAGTTGTTTATTGGGGTCCGTTTGGGGCCAATTTTTGGAAACAATTGTTTCCAAAATGATTTTTTCATTTTCCTCCAATTTTACTATCCATTTTTCCAAATATTTTTAAGTCGAAATGAGATGAATTTTTTTTTTAATTACAAATCGAGATAAGATCCATATTGCTATTTTTTTTTCCCATATATATTTCAAGGTTTTACATTTTTGCACTCTAAACAGCTTAATTTCACTAAACGCATATTTCCAAAACTTAAGCCATGTCTAATCTCCAAAACACCATCTTCAAAAATTGACCCCAAACAGGGCCTCAATATTATATATCTTCATTTGCAAATGAAAAATACATGGGATACATCCCGCTTAATTATTTGAAGTAGGATCCAGTTACATAGGGATTTAAAAATGTTGTTTATTGATGGCCCTTCCCTTTATTTTTAACGTTTATGTATTAATTTTTTCTTTTTTAATAATATAATGGGACATATGAGGAATCAGTGTGCAAGAGTAGCACTGACCTAACCAAGATATATTTGTAATGACCCAACCATATAGGCGGTTAGCATGCTTATAAATACTTGAACTTATTACCGAAAACTTTAGATTTTTTTTTTTATTTGGATGCAACATAAATAAACTAAACCTTCTAGTCAAAAGCCACTACCACGAATGTCGGCTACATCTAGGAGCGAAATCTAAAGCAGGGAAAGCCAATAAAATCCTTTGCAACTGCTGCCGTACAAAAAGGCTGTGAGTTTAAGCCACAATATGTCTGCCGACAGATACACTCCCGTATTTGAGTGAAGATAATGAACCTTTTCTATTTTAAAATGATTTTTTGTTAGAAACATATTAATTATTTATTTTTACAAAAACTAAATGAAAAAGTGGAATAACAACAAACAAAATAACTCTACAGGGTTTAGACTTAATTGTTGTAGAAGGGGAAAAAAAAAGCAAATAATTTAGTTATGATGTTTTTTGTGGAAAAAGTAAGGGGTGGAACAAAGTATTTTTTTAATTTTATATTTACTTTGTTAGGTATTTTTAAATAATGGGTTAGAAAAGTAAAATAGACCCACCCATTATATATATATATATATATATATATATTCACCGTCTTTAACCCGGCAATGACTTAAAAGTAGGAATGAGAAATATCTAATAATATTGAACACATCTTGAAAGGTACATTTAATTTTTATGTTTTGTGGTGTCATCTCAGTCTTTTGGGTTGTTTGGAAGATCGGAAACGTTAAACAATCTATGAATTTTGAGAATGATGTTTCAATATGCATCACTCCTTATATTGCTGTGGACGGTATTAATGAAGCAAACAAACCAATGTTAAATTAAATTTGTGCAAGTTCAATGTATCTAAACTTTATTTGTTAAGACCGATATAGGATAGATATCACATTAAAGTTGTCATCGTGCGCAACGTATCCAATAAAATCCTATATATATGGAATTGATGAGAAAGAAGAGTCCTTTTTTTGTTCTTCTTTTTTGTTTGAAAAGAATAAGTGATTGTGGAACATACCATACAGTTGATCATAAGAATCACATTTTGATTTAAATACCACACAAAGTATTGAAGACTTTAAAGTAATTAGCTGCCAGTCCTTGAGAAAGCCTACAAGCGAAGTGGGGTAATGTGGCACATTCAAAAAAATATATATATATATATATATATACCAATGATAAGTTTTTAAAAACTCTTTAGTCGGATCATATTTGAAAAATGATTAAAAATATCAATTAGAAATTAGAAATTAGAAATTAGAAATTATGTTTGAAAAATATTTGAAAAATGATTAAAATATAAATTAGAAATTACAAGGAGTAATTAGCATCCAACTCTCAACAGACTTGGCACTCTCTATTCTAGTTGTTTATTAGGGGGGGGCAATTTTTGGAAACAATTGTTTCCAAAATGTTTTTTTGTTCTTTTCATCCAATTTTACTATTTAATTTTCCAAATATTAAAAAAAAACCTCGAACTTTAAAAGTCTATAATTTTATCATTTTAAGTCGAAATGAGATGAATTTATTTATTTTTAATTGTGGAACGAAACAAGATTCATATTGCTAAATTTATTTTGAATACATTTTAAGTTTTTAAATTTTTTCACTCCAAATAGTTCATTTTCACTAAACGCACATTTCCAAAACTTATGCCATGTCCAATCTCCAAAACACCATCTCCGAAAGTTGACTCCAAATGGGACCTCAATATTATATATCTTCATTTGCAAATGAAAAATACGTGGGATACATCCCACTTGCTTCTTTGAAGTAGGATCCAGTTACATAGGGATTTAATATGTTGTTTATTGATGGCCCTTCCCTTTATTTTAAACGTTTATGTTTTAATTTTTTTCTTTTTTAATAGTATAATGGGACAGATAAAAAATGAGTGTACAAGAGTAGTACTAACCTAGTCGGGATGTATTTGTACTGACCCAACTACATATATTGTTACCATGCTTACTTATAAATCCTTGAACTTATTACCGAAAACGTTAGATTTTTTTTTTTTTTTTTTGGATGCAACACAAATTAACTAAACCTTCTAGTCAATAGCCATTACCACGAATGTCGGTTACATCTAGTAGAAGCCAAATCTATAGCAAGGAAAGCCAATAAAATCCTTTGTAACTGCTGCCGTACAAAAGGCTATGAATTTAAACCACCATATGTCTTCCGACAGAAACACTCCCGTATTTGAGTGAAGATAATGAACCTTTTATATTTTTAAATTAGCTTTTGTTAGAAACATATTATTTATTTATTTTTAACAAAAACTAAATGAAAAGGTGGAATAACAACAAACAAAATAACTCTATAGGGTTTAAACTTTATGGTTGTAAACGGGGGAAAAAAAAAAGCAAATAATTTAGTTCTGATGATTTTTTTGGAAAAATTAAGAGGTGGAACAAAGTATTTTTTTTAATTTTATATTTAGTTGTTAGGTATTTTTAAAAAATTGGTTAGAAAAGTAAAATAGACCCCCCATTATATATATATATATATATATATATATGTTGACCATCTTTAGCCAGGCAAGGACTTAAAAGTAGGAATGTGGAATATTTTTAATATATGGTTGGTGTAAATTGCAAATTTTAATGTCCGCATATGCTTCATGAAATCAACCACTATCATTCCCAATTGCACTCCATCTAATAGAGGAGTCAAATAATGAGGCTGGGATTTTCTTTTGCTGGATTTTTTTACTATGGTCATTGCCAATGAAAATAAAACAAAGTAAGGCTACAGATTACATGTGGACAGCATCTATGAGCAAAGATTTAATGAAAGTTTTCATGAGCCCTCCGGAATTTGTGTAACAATCCCCATCCTTGTAGACAACATCCATGACCCTTGCAAGATTGAGAACACGCATAAGAAGTGGCCTTGGCGCATGTTCATGTTCATCAAGCCACTCTGCGTTTATGTCCTTCCATGCTTCCACAATTTGTCTCCGAAATTCATCATACGCTTCTTGCTCTGACGCACCGTATTGTTACATGTAGCACTCAATGCTAGAGGCAACGTCCCCTCTTTCTTGCTCGTCCTGAAAAAGGTAAGTTGATGAAAAAAATAAAAGATTTTAAAACCTATAAATTAAGAATTGATCTAATAAAGAGCCAACAAATTGAAACTGATCACAATATATAGACACAAAAAACAGACTAAAACAAAGTGAATATGGTGACATATCCCAAACTGACCACGATCGGTTAGTCAACCAAATCGCCCAAGAAACTGTCGGCTCGGTATTCCTTGGAGAGTATTAGAAAATAGCATTAATAATGTTAATCTAAAATACATTTATTGACTAATTTAATACCTTGTGGCCAACCAAGTCATCCGTGAGCCTTGCAATGGTTGATGAAGCTCTAACAATCTTTGGATGTTTTGATGCCCAATCAAAAGCCTCTTGTGTTGCAATTTCTCCCATTCCCAAGAAAGAAGTGATTGTAAGCAATGGCTAACCACTTGACAAGAATGCAACGTTCATGTACTCCTCCAATGTTGGCGTGTAATTCTTTTTGAACCATTTGGCTTCGTCATAGAAGGCCCGGACTTGCCTTTTCATCTAGTGTTTAATTTATAGAAATAATTTGAATGGAAAAAGGCATTAATTAAAAAATCTTTAAAAAAATCCACAATAGCTTTATTTTAAAACAAAATATTCTGGTTTTTTCCCTTGCATCTCTATACCAAACAAGAAAGATGATATTTTGTTTTCTTTCCTTCCTTTCATATCAAATATGGTGAGAGATATTGTCACGCTCCGACCACCCACGTAGGACCGACCACGCGAATGACGGTCGTGACTATACTTACTTAACTTAAACTTACCCAATTTTTAGAGTAATTTTTTTTTTTTTTACTCCTTTAAAACTTGAAAGCTTTAACTTCATTTTAAAATCGTGACTTAAACTAGTTACTTACATAAAACATGAAGCCTTAAACTTAAGCTTAAACATAAACTTAAACTTATACATAGGAACATATCTTCTTCGTATGTATTCACTCGAGTAGTGAGCTTTCACCTAATGGGAAAGCTATCATACGTAAACGTAAATCGTGAACCAACCCGACCTAATGCGGATCAGTACAACACGAGGCAACTCGTTGCCATACATACTGAAAACCTTGCCATACATACTTAAAACATAATGTAAACACATTTTCCTTTCAAACACCTTTTATGGAAATCCGTGGTGGTGTCCATCCCACATTTCACAATCCGCAGCACCGTCTTTCTACAGTCTCGTTTCAGGTATTGCCGGTAGGTAGCTTACCTACAGCATGAACGTAAGTAATGAGCTAAAAGCCCAGGTAAGCACAATATTCAATCCGCATGCAACTGAACACAAAATGCATGAACAGGTTATGATTCTTATTAATCAATTATGGTTCCTTATTATTTTACTCTATATCATGTGCGCATGTACTGTGGTACATAACCATGGAGTGGTTGAAGGCGGTCCGTCCAATCCAACTCAAACCATGAAACAAGACGTTTAACATGGAGTAGTGAAGGCAGCCAATCCAATCCAAGTCAAACCATGGAATATACCATTTGAACCCACCACAAGGCAAGCCAGTACAACACAACAATCTTTACTTAACTTATCTCGTATCATAAGAACTTATTCTTACCATATGATTCCTTATCAGTGAGCATGCTTCATGATGCCAAGATATCGAACATAAAACATAACATACTTTATCATAACATACTATCTCATAACTTAACATGAAACATGGACATACTGCATCTTAACATAACATCATACATAACATAAACATACTTCATAACATACTACATCTTAACATAAACGTACTACTTCATAACATCATAAATCATGAAATGCTATTCATGATTTCTTAAAACATCATATGCAAACAAACGTGTGTTCATGCTGTAGGCGGAGTTGTACTTACCTTCCGTCCTACGCTCTTGATTTATTGTCCCAACTAACGCTGTTCCTCTTCTGGTACAGCTGCAGGTTCTATCCTGCTCGATAAAAGACATTATCTAACTTAAACTCGTGAAATGTTGGTGACCTAACCAACATGCTTACCTTACATGGTCTTGGTTGTATGTCCCTTGTGCATAACATCTTACTTGGTTACATTGGATAACCTTGTGTACTAAGCCCATAACAATAACATACCATTAGGGTTAGATCATTTTCCAACCCTGGGCTTCATCCTTAATCCACAAATCATTGGGTTACTTTCCTAATCCAATATCTTAGCTCAAACGGGTATCCTTTAGGGTTATATTGGGTAACCCTTAAGGTCAAACTAAAATCCACTTGTTAGTCAATCAAAGTTAACTATGGTCAACAATGGTCAACTTTGGTCAACTATGGTCAACCCTCGTTGGGTCAACCTTTGGGCCTTGGGCTTGATCCAGTAACTCGGGTATAACTCCCGGTTACCTTTCGTAAACTAATCGCTTGCTATACTCTAGCTTGAAAAATTCATTTTCCTTACTTGGAAAATTTAGGGAAATTAATCCCAAAACTTCTTTCTTAACTTATAAAAATCCTTTACTTAAATCGTAAAAATCCAAACTCTTGGATTAGTGCTTTATAAAATCATTTGAGGTTGAAAACTGTCCTTGGAACAGTTTTCCATAATCAAAACAATAGTTTGTAGTAGAAACACAGTTTTTCTAGAAACATTTGTAAAGCTAGTGGTGCAGGAATTTTCGGATTCCCTGCGCACCCTTCGAAAAACAATCCCAGTTTAAAAATCGGTTCGTAATATGAAAAAGTTTTCTTCACAAAAGTTGTAGCTCTCGAAAAATGCTAAAACTTTTGTGTTTTGCAAAAATTCCAATTCGGCCTAGATTCTTCCCAGTTTTTTGTTTGAAACTGGCTGACCCCGAAAAACTGAGTGAAAACTGGGTCTAGGGATCGGCCACGGGTTTTGGGGTAAACGGAGGCCATTGGGGTCTCATTTTTGGGAAACGATTTGGGCTGTCCCCTAGGAAAACCTTTTTCCGAACAAATTTCATGTTTTACGTTTTTTCCCATTTCGGCCTCTAAAGGCCTTATATTTCACTTTTCCAAAAACTGGGGCAGATTTGATCCGAATCTGCCAGTTTTTGTGCTTACTTGGTTTTACGCGTCCTACTTCGCGGAACTTGTAACGACCCGCCTAGCACAGGCCGTTACCATACATACTTACGTATATTTCATACGTACTTAATCGACATAAACAGCGAAATTTTTTTTTTTTTTTTTTTTTTTCAGTGTGACTCGCACACGAGAGCGTACATAAAATATAACAAATAATAGGCAATAATTGTTTAGCATATCTCAATTTAATAAACGTAAATAAAATAATTTCAAAACGCATAGCGGTTCTACATTTCCCACGGTTCACAGTCCGCCAAGCCTCGCCTCTCCATCTTGCATCAGCAATTGCTGGCAGGTTACTTACCTACAGCATAAACGTAAGACAGTGAGCTTTCGCTCAGCAAGTACAACCATCCTATACCGCGACACAACACAAAACAATATATCTAACTAACATAACAAAGCATAGCATAACATATCATAGCATTACTTAACTTAACTTATCGTAACTTGTCCTACATATGCATGAGCCAATTATGCTTTCTTATTCTTTCTTATTGTACATAACTTGTTTACTTAACTTAACTTAACATATGGGCCCTATAGTGTTCGTACCGGGCGCGCAACTATGAATTGGTTGGGGTGGCCAATCTTTTTCCAACTCAATCCATAGTCCAACCCGACCTTACGCGGGTCGGTACGACACAAGTAACTTACTTATTTCATGTCATTCTTTATCTTACACTTGATTTCATTCTTATTATTGGTGAACATACTTCGTGATGTTTCACACAACTAAATCATAGCATGTATTAATCTTAACATGTTTCTAACATTTCATGACATATATTTAAACATAGCATTTTACACCATAGCATTTTACACATAAAACATAGCATAAAACTTTTCTTACACCTAATATAAAACATGTAATTAACATGGCATATAAATAACACAGCAATGCAACACTACAGAACATACAATAAAGCATACATTTAGAGCATACTTAGGCAAGTATCAAATCAAAGCCTATGCTGTAGGCGGTGGTTGTACTTACTTGTTTAAAAATTGTTGTGTCCAGTTATAAGCTCAAGCTCGTTGGGACACCGTCGCGTATTGTGTTCTGTTATCGAAAAAGAGTAAGGATTAGAAATGTTGGTAAACCAACATTCTTATATAACTTAGTTATATTCCCTTACTTTGCGTTACGTGAACCTACTTGGTTACTTTAAGTAACCCTTAGGTTTAAATCTATCTTATTCGGATTATTATTTTTAACTATAATCCCAAAAATTCATTTGTGTTTTCTTTTGGCACAAAAACTCTTATTTAATTTAATTTCTAAAAAAAATTAGAAAATCATAAGGTAAAATTGTAAAATCATCGATTATTAAAAACTGTCTTTGGAACAGTTTTATAATGCCAGTTAATCATTAAAAACACAAAAATACCCTTTTCTGAACCATTTCTAAAAATCTTGTACAGAAATCTCCCCATTTCTGTACTATCTTTGAAAATCAATTTCATTTACAAATCTAAGCCGATTTTGGAAAAATTGTCTTCACGAAAGTTTTAGCTATCACAGAACCCTACAACTTCCGTGTTTGTCGTAAAATCCAGTTTGGACCTTAACCTGTCCAAAATCTGTGTTGAACTAACTCTGTTCGTGTATGGTTCCTGGGCAGGTCAGGTTCGGTTTTTGCAGAAAACCAAGGCCATTGGAGCCTTATTTTGAAAAACTGTTCGCGTATCCCCCTAGGAAAAACCCTAATCTACAACTTTTGTGTTGTGAGTTTCCTCCCAATTCGGCCTCTAAGGGCCTCAAAATTCGCTTTTCCCGAGACTGGGCAAACCCTACCGAGAAGACCATTTTTCGGTTTCGATTTCGCTTACGTCCTATTACGTTCACCCTACCTCAACCGAACACGTCGGGAGCCTAATTCAGACATGCAGGGACGTTTCTAACATTCAAAATTCAACAAACACATTTACATGAACATTTTGCACAAATATACAAAAACCTAAACAAAACAACAATACCTAGCATGCATATTAACAACCACCACATAACCCTAAATTTTCAAGCACAAACCCTAATTTCTAAGCTAGGGCAGCAAGAGAAACCAATGAGCTTATGCTCAATACACCAAGGCTTTAATACATTTAAATTTCTCTAATTGAAATTTAAACTAAAAGCTTGGAATCAAGGGTTTGATACCTTGATTTGAATCAAGAAATTGACTGGTTGAGTCTTCCCTTTGCTCCTCCCTTAGCTACCGGTTTTTCTTACCAAATTGGTCCAACCTCTGCAGCCTCCTTTGCCTTGAAAATCAGCCACCAAAGCTCCCCAAAAACTGACCAAAACAGCTCCCAAAACTGACCAAAACCTTGGCTTGCTCCCTTGCTCTTTTCCTTCCTATTTCAGCCTTCTTGGCTAAGATAGGTACCAAATTTTTTTCTTCTTTCTTTCCTTCCACAAATCCGATCCTCTCACTCTATTTCCTCCTCAATCTTGGCTGCAAATCCTTCCTCTCCTTCACACTCAAAACCGGTTTTGATCAAGCAATAAAATTGCAAGAGTTTGGTTGTGTTTTGCAAATTTTTTTCTTGAATTATTCCACCCCTATTTATAGAGTTGGACTTCTTAAAATTGCATCATGTGGTCCTTAAAAAAAATCAGAATTAGCAAGGGGGAGGGGGTGAGATGGTCGGATTTGCTGGGTGGAACCAAAGGAGTTATCCAAAAATTTACTTTCTAACTAATTAATTAATTTAATGATGTAATAATTCAAAGTTAGTGAGGTACGCCACCCCCTAAAGCTTGTTTGCCACCTTTCACCTTTAAATAATCCATTTTTTTGTTACCACAGGTAATTCCAATACTGGTTCCTCTTATATGCAGTATTAGTTAATTGAACCGCAGTCCAAAATTTACCTGTTTTTAAATGGGCTGTATAAAAACTTTTTCTTAACTTGGAACCACTTGGCCCAAAATATTCTAATTATTGTGCTTGATTTTCTATGGTGGTTTTGAATTCTAAACATATCATTTTAATCATAAAAAATAGCTTTATGCAGTACAATACTATAATGCGAACTATTAAGTCGTACAGCATTTTTCTTAACTTTTTCGGATCAATCTTTGGCTTTCTCGTCCGCCATTGACTTTCTTGTCAACTGCTGACTTACCACCAAATTTGACTCCCGTGGTCAACAGTTGACTTTTTGGTCAACCGTCGGCGTTTTCGGTCAAACCTTGACCAACATGCAAATTTTGGCGATTTCGCTCCTTTTCGCCTAAAAGGTCATTTGCTTGACTAAGCAATCATTTTCGAGTCTCAAAATATCATAAAACTCACAAAACGAAATAAAAACCCTTAATCGGCTTTTTCATGCGTATCTTAAAAATTTGTACAAATTTCTTAAAATAAAGAAATCGTGTAAATACAGAAATACTTAGTATTACAATCTTCCCCCCTTAAAAATTTTCGTCCTCGAAAATTAGAACAAACTGGGGTAATTCTTTCTCATTTCCTCTTCTAGTTCTCAAGTGGCTTCTTCAACCTTGTGGTTTCGCCATAATACTTTAACTATGGGAATTGTTCTATTTCGTAAGACCTTCTCTTCCCTATCCAAAATTCGAACGGGTTTTTCTTCATATGTCAAATCCGTTTGAACCTCCACTGGTTCTTGGCTGAGCACATGAGAAGGGTCTGGTACATACTTCTTGAGCATCGAGACATGGAAAACATTGTGCATCGATGCTAATTCTGGCGGTAGGGCAAGTTTGTAAGCTACTTTCCCGATCCTCTCGAGGATTTCAAATGGTCCTGTATATCTTGGGCTAAGCTTCCCTTTCTTGCCAAATCGCATTACTCCCTTCATTGGAGCAATCTTGATGAATACTGCATCGCCGACTTGGAATTCCAAAGGTCTTCTACCGCCTGTCAGCATAACTCTTCTGGCGACTAAAAGCCACATCAAGCCTTTGTTTAATCTTCTTAAATCCTCTGAAGTCTTTCTGATGAAATCCGTGGTTTGAAGTTGCTTTGTCCTACTTCTTGCCAATGAATAGGGGATCGACATTTTCTTCCATATAGTGCTTCGAACGGAGCCATACCGATCGATGCGTGATAACTGTTGTTGTAGGAAAATTCGATCAATGGCAGCTTCTGATCCCAGTTTCCCTGAAAATCCAGAACGCATGATCTTAACATGTCTTCCAGTGTTTGGATGGTTCGCTCTGACTGGCCATCGGTTTGGGGATGAAATGCCGTACTGAACTTCAATCTCGACCCCATAGCGTTATGCACACTTGTCCAAAATCTAGAAGTGAATCGTCCATCACGATCCGAGATGATTGATTTCGGTACACCATGCAGTCTAACAACCTGGGAAACATAGACTTCAGCCAATTTTTCCACTGAGAAGGTAGCTTTGATAGCGATAAAATGGGCTGATTTGGTTAATCTATCAACATAACCCAAATCATGTCGTTTCCACTTGTAGTCCTGGGTAATCCCACAATAAAATCCATGGTAATTTGTTCCCATTTCCACTCAGGAAGCTCTATTTTCTGCAATTCTCTTCCAGGACATCGATGTTCTGCCTTAACTTTCTGACAAGTTAGGCATTTTGACACAAACTCCGCGATCTCGTTCTTCATGTTCGGCCACCAGAAGTTTTCTCGAAGGTCTTTGTACTCTTGGAAGCTCCCGGATGTACGGAATACGGTGTCTTATGTGCCTCCGTCAGTATCTGGTCCTTCAGAAATTCGAAGTTAGGGACAACAAACCCTCTCCTTGAAGTACGTAACACCATCGGCAGAGGTCTTGAATTCCTTATTCTTTCCGTCAAAAAGCTGGGCTTTTACCAATAAGGGATCTTTTCCTTGATGACTCTTGATGGTTTCCAACAAATCGGATTGAAGAGTTAAAGAAGATAATTTTCCCGTCAACAATTCCAAGTCGAACTCAGAAATTTCCCTCTGTAAAGCGTAGGAAAAATTTCAATGGACATTAGCATCCCGAATGACTTCCTGCTTAGCGCATTCTGCTACCTTGTTTGCCTTTACCAGGATGATAAAGGATTTCACAATCATAATCCTTTACAAGCTCTAGCCCATCTACGCTGCCTCATGTTGAGCTCTTCTGAGTAAAAATGTACTTGAGGCTTTGATGATCTGTATAAATTCGCATTTATTTCCATATAAATAATGCATCCAAATCTTGAGTGCAAAACTACTGCTGCAAGCTCCAAATCATGTGTAGGGTAGTTCCTTTCATGATTCTTTCAACTGTCGGGAAGCATAGGCGACCACCTTTCCATGGTTGCATAGAACCGCTTCCGAGTCCCGTTTGGAAGCGTCGCTGTAGATTACGAAGTTCCCCGCATCTACATCCGGAATTATCAACACTGGAGCTTTCGTCAGCTGCTTCTTGAGTTCTTGAAAATTTTCTTCACATTCGAAGGTCCAGTCGAAAACTCTTCCCTTTCGGTCGAAGGGCAGTGAGAGGTGCTGCGATCTTTGAAATCCTTCGACAAATCGTCGATAATAACCAGCCAGTCCAAGGAAACCTCCTGATTTCCGTGACATTTCTGGGTCCGGGCCAATTACTAACCGCTTCTATTTTAGCAGGATCTACGGAAATCCCTTCTTTTGACACAACATGTCCTAAGAAATGCACCTTTCCCAGCCAAAATTCACATTTTAGTGAACTTGCATACAACTGATGTCGTCTTAGCGTCTCCATCACTATTCTTAGTTGCTGCTCGTGTTTCCTCCTGGGACCTCGAATAATTAGTATATCGTCAATAAAGACGATGACGAACTTATCCAAATACTCCTTGAACACTCGATTCATAAGATCCATGAAAGCTGCTGTGGGGCGTTGGTCAGTCCAAACGGCATAACCAAAAATTCATAGTGTCCATAACGCGTACGGAAAGCCGTCTTGGATTATATCTGATTCCTTGATCTTGAGCTGATGATAACCTGATCGCAGATCAATTTTTGAGAATACCATTTGCTCCTCTGAGCTGATCAAAGAGATCGTCTATCCTCGGAAGAGGATATTATTCTTGATCGTAATCTTGTTCAGCTCGCGGTAGTCCGATGCACATGCGTAGTGATCCATCCTTCTTCTTTACAAATAAGACGGGCGCTCCCCACGGAGAGTGACTCTGTCGGATTGAATCCTTTGTCGAGCAGCTCCTGCAATTGTACTTGAAGCTCTTTAAGTTCCGCAGGTGCCATACGAATAAGGTGCCTTTGATATCGGAGCAGCCCCATGGTAGCAACTCAATCTCGAATGATATTTCGCGTTCTGGCGGAAGTCCTGGCAAGTCTTTTGGAAAGACATCCACATATTCTCTTATAATAGGGGCATCTTCTGGCTCTAGCTCCATTTTTCGATCCTTATCCACCATGTTAGCTAAGTACCCTTGACAGCCATTAGCTAACATTTTCCACGCTTTCATTGCTGTAACCAGTCTGGTTGCCAAACTCTGAGATTGTCCGTAGAAACTGAACTCCTCTTCTCCGTAAGGATTGAAAGTTACACATCGCCTCCGGCAGTCGATCTTAGCGTTGTACTTGCTCAAGAAATCCATTCTTAAGATCACATCAAAATCCTGAAGTTTGATCGCGATAAGATCTACATGCAATTCTCTGCCACAGATAATTACGGGAATATTTCGTATCCAGAAATTAGACCACAAATTTCTCCGGAGGGCAAAGAAGTTTTAAAAGGTTGTTCTAATTTATCCATACTTCTTCCTAACTTCTGGCCGAACTCCAGGGATACAAACGAGTGAGTAGCACCAGAATCAAACAAGGCAATAGCATCGTACGCATCAATAGTATCGGGAGTGGTGATAGAGATACTGACCTGTCACCACCTGAGAAGTTCCTGCTTCAGCATCTCCTCTTGTATAGGCAAAAATTCTGGCCTAAGGTTCAGGAGCCTCCAACCTGCCTTGCGCAATTGAGGTCCTTCAATTCTAGCTTGGGCTGCATGCAGTTGGCTGGGTGCATTCCTGTTGGGATATGGAGGGTTCTGGTTCTGAGGGTTCTGATTACAGTTCCTGGCGTAATGTCCCTCCTTGCCACATAGATAACAAACGTCGTCCCCATTCTGCACACACCTTGGTGCTTCTTGCCACATTTAGCACATGATGGGTAGTCGACACTGTTACCCTCTCTTCCACGGTTGTTTCTTTTCTGTGGGAAATTTCTCTGTTGGCCCTTGTCCCGTGCAATTCCCTTTTCTTTTATTTCTTCCAAACTGCTTGGCATTCTGATTGGGGTTGCTGGTCTGGCCTTTCTGGTTGGACTCAAGTGTTTCTGGCGAGGCTGTGTCTGTTTAACCACTGCCTTTCTTCTTCTTTCCGGGCCTTGAAAATCTGAGCTCTGGCTTCCTTGTCCCGGTTAATCCAATATTCGGCTCTTATCCCCCTACTGACACAATCAGATACCAAGGTAGGCAGATTATCACCAGCGCTTACTTGTTTTGGCAATATCTGTCCGGAACATTTTCATCATTCTTCTAACCTTTTCTTTTTCGGTCTGAACCAGTTCCGGACACATACGGGCTAACTGCTCAAATTTCTGTACGGCCTCCATAACCGTCATCGACACTTGCTGCAGGCTAGTTGAACTCATCTTGCTGAACTGCCAGTATTCTGCATTATAATACATGGCACGAAACTCGGTTATGAAATCCTTCCAACTCATAGCCATAAACGTCTCGACGATCTGTACCGTCGTTCCACCAGTGTCTTGCATCTTTCTTGAGGGCAAAAGAAGCGCAAAGAACCTTCTCCTGTTCTGTAAGCCGCCATGAAATCCCAAAATAACTTGGATATCAATCAACCAGTTATCTGCGGCTACGGGATCGGTAAGTCCTTCAAATTCAGGTGCCTTCATCCTCCTGAATCGCTCGTAAAGCAGATCTCCCGTACTGGCTGCACATTACTTGCTCTCCCACTTGTGCCATGGAATCTCAGCATTCCGTGGAATTCATCCCTGTCGGACTTCGGGACTGGAGGTACCACTGGCGGGTACTTGATCAACTGGAGGTGCTTGATGAACTGGAGGGGAATCTCGTCCACTTGGGGTCGCTGTTTAACTGGCTATCTGATCCCGTAGTCTAATCGTTTCTTGCTGCTGTTCAAATAGATGCCTTTGTAGGTTTGCTACCACTGTTGCCAAATCTGGCACAGGTGGGTTCACCGGCATAGTTCGCCTGTGGGCGTACCATCTTCTACATTTCACAAGAAAGATATTATTATACTGTTAATATCTCTTCGTTCATACATAAACTCATCATATCGTAAGGCAATATTTAACATTACATACTTATCATAACAATTAATACATTATATGCTTAACTCAGCACTGTAGTAATCCATAACATAACTTTTCATTTCATATATCCCGTGGTCGCACGGTCCTTTGTACATTTTCAAAAATACATCCTATTTACCGTACTGTAATTACATGCCTACGTCATCGTACTGTATATATATATATATACATAGGGTCAAAATGTGATGGTAGTGTCTACCACTTAACCATCCTACATAAGTACAAGCCTATATCCAAAAGTAACAGGCTAATACATACAGTCTCAAAATACAAAATATATACATACCCAACTAATCTAATCCTAGTCTAGTCTATTACGGTAATTGCTGAGACGTCGGAGTCAGCCTCTCCGTCCTCAAGCGGCAACTCCTCAGGATCCTCCTCAAATCATCCCCCTCATCGTCGCTCGATAAACGATGAGTGGGGGGTCCTCTGGCAGGTCGTCGAGAGCGTCCATATCATCGTCCCCATGCTCATCGTCGGCCTCGACCTCCTGAGCCGGTACCTCATGCTCCGGATCAGCGGCTATCGGGTCCTCTGGATCAACAGGACCCGGCTCATATACAGGCTCTGGCTCGTACACCGGCTCTGGCTCGCCGATGTCGTCAGCCGGTGCCCCTGGCTCTACCGGGCCAGCCTGCAAGGCATGAACGATGGCCTCCGCACCTAAAATATACTCAATCATGTGTCCCATCGTCATATCGGGTGTGGGTGCTGGGACGTACTGTCGGATAGGGGAAGGTAATCCGTGGCGAAGGATCAATAGGGCCTGCATCCCCGGGTTGGGTAATCCTAGGGAACATGAGGAAGCATCGCCTCCTGGAATCTCCGGCAATAATGCCCCATGGACTCAGCTGGATATGCACGCCAATCCTCGATGAAACGAAAGTAGCGCTCGAAGTGCATATCCTGGTAAATCTCAGGAATCCCTGGTAAGGTGCGTCTGCCCCCACGTCCAGTATCGGGCCATAGCGGGCGATCACTAAGGTACGGAAATGTCCCCACGTGCGCTCTGGCAAAGCTGACTCTCCCAGCGTCATCCAACAAGTACGGGCGTCACCCGCAAACAACGGCTGGCTAACGAGACCTGAAGACGAGCCCTGAATATGACTCGTACTGAAAATCGACTCCATGTCGTAAAGCCATGCTGCCAATGCCACGGTCCGTCTAGTGCCATCGAACAGTAGAGGGAACGTCTCGTAGAACGAGGTAACCGCCTCTCGATCCTTCTCCACTCGGACGGGGTCCATGATATCGTATCTATCATAACATAGGCACATAATAAAGATTAATATATTAAATAATAAATTTTTTTTTTTTTTAACTTACAATGATGGCAGCGATGGCAGGCTGACTGTGAAACCAAGTCGCAGGAAACCGCTCTGATACCAACTCTGTAACGACCCGCCTAGCACAGGCCGTTACCATACATACTTACGTATATTTCATACGTACTTAATCGACATAAACAGCGAAATTTTTTTTTTTTTTTTTTTTCAGTGTGACTCGCACACGAGAGCGTACATAAAATATAACAAATAATAGGCAATAATTGTTTAGCATATCTCAATTTAATAAACGTAATAAAATAATTTCAAAACGCATAGCGGTTCTACATTTCCCACGGTTCACAGTCCGTCAAGCCTCGCCTCTCGATCTTGCATCAGCAATTGCTGGCCGGTTGCTTACCTACAGCATAAACGTAAGACAGTGAGCTTTCGCCTCAGCAAGTACAACCATCCTATACCGCGACACAACACAAAACAATATATCTAACTAACATAACAAAGCATAGCATAACATATCATAGCATTACTTAACTTAACTTATCGTAACTTGTCCTACATATGCATGAGCCAATTATGCTTTCTTATTCTTTCTTATTGTACATAACTTGTTTACTTAACTTAACTTAACATATGGGCCCTATAGTGTTCGTACCGGGCGCGCAACTATGAATTGGTTGGGGTGGCCAATCTTTTTCCAACTCAATCCATAGTCCAACCCGACCTTACGCGGGTCGGTACGGACACCAAGTAACTTACTTATTTTCATGTCATTCTTTATCTTACACTTGATTTCATTCTTATTATTGGTGAACATACTTCGTGATGTTTCACACCAACTAAATCATAGCATGTATTAATCTTAACATGTTCTAACATTTCATGACATATATTTAAACATAGCATTTTACACCATAGCATTTTACACATAAAACATAGCATAAAACTTTTCTTAACACCTAATATAAAACATGTAATTAACATGGCATATAAATAACACAGCAATGCAACACTACAGAACATACAATAAGCATACATTTAGAGCATACTTAGGCAAGTATCAAATCAAAGTCTATGCTGTAGGCGGTGGTTGTACTTACTTGTTTAAAAATTGTTGTGTCCAGTTATAAGCTCAAGCTCGTTGGGACACCGTCGCGTATTGTGTTCTGTTATCGAAAAAGAGTAAGGATTAGAAATGTTGGTAAACCAACATTGTTATATAACTTAGTTATATTCCCTTACTTTGCGTTACGTGAACCTACTTGGTTACTTTAAGTAACCCCTTAGGTTTAAATCTATCTTATTCGGATTATTATTTTTTAACTATAATCCCAAAAATTCATTTGTGTTTTCTTTTGGCACAAAAACTCTTATTTAATTTAATTTCTAAAAAAAATTAGAAAATCATAAGGTAAAATTGTAAATCATCGATTATTAAAAACTGTCTTTGGAACAGTTTTATAATGCCAGTTAATCATTTAAAAACACAAAAATACCCTTTTCTGAACCATTTCTAAAAATCTTGTACAGAAATCTCCCCATTTCTGTACCATCTTTGAAAATCAATTTCATTTACAAATCTAAGCGATTTGGAAAAATTGTCTTCACGAAAGTTTTAGCTATCACAGAAACCCTACAACTTCCGTGTTTGTCGTAAAATCCAGTTTGGACCTTAACCTGTCCAAAATCTGTGTTGAACTAACTCTGTTCGTGTATGGTTCCTGGGTAGGTCAGGTTCGGTTTTTGCAGAAAACCAGGCCATTGGAGCCTTATTTTGAAAAAATGTTCGCGTATTCCCCTAGGAAAAACCCTAATCTACAACTTTTGTGTTTTGAGTTTCTCCCAATTCGGCCTCTAAGGGCCTCAAAATTCGCTTTTCCCGAGGACTGGGCAAACCCTACCCGAGAAGACCATTTTTCGGTTTTGATTTCGCTTACGTCCTATTACGTTCACCCCTACCTCAACCGAACACGTCGGGAGCCTAATTCAGACATGCAGGGACGTTCTTCTAACATTCAAAATTCAACAAACACATTTACATGAACATTTTGCACAAATATACAAAACCTAAACAAAACAACAATACCTAGCATGCATATTAACAACCACCAACATAACCCTAATTTTCAAGCACAAACCCTAATTCTAAGCTAGGGCAGCAAGAGAAACCAATGAGCTTATGCTCAATACAACAAGGCTTTAATACATTTAAATTTCTCTAATTGAAATTTAACTAAAAGCTTGGAATCAAGGTGTTTGATACCTTGATTTGAATCAAGAAATTGACTTGGTTGATCTTCCTTTGCTCCTCCCTTAGCTACCGGTTTTTCTTACCAAATTGGTCCAACCTCTGCAGCCCTCCTTTGCCTTGAAAATCAGCCACCAAAGCTCCCCAAAAAACTGACCAAAACAGCTCCCCAAAACTGACCAAACCTTGGCTTGCTCCCTTGCTCTTTTCCTTCCTATTTTCAGCCTTCTTGGCTAAGATAGGTACCAAATTTTTTTCTTCTTTCTTTCCTTCCACAAATCCGATCCCTTCACTCTATTTCCTCCTCAATCTTGGCTGCAAATCCTTCCTCTCCTTCACACTCAAAACCGGTTTTGATCAAGCAATA
Organism: Ficus erecta; assembly: GCA_008635985.1. NCBI lineage: Eukaryota > Viridiplantae > Streptophyta > Magnoliopsida > Rosales > Moraceae > Ficus > Ficus erecta. Next base: position 21,204 of record BKCH01000389.1, read on the forward strand.
AAATTGCAAGAGTTTGGTTGTGTTTTGCAAATTTTTTTCTTGAATTATTCCACCCCTATTTATAGAGGTTGAACTTCTTAAAATTGCATCATGTGGTCCTTAAAAAAATCAGATTAGCAAGGGGAGGGGGTGAGATGGTCGGATTTGCTTGGGTGGAACCAAAGGAGTTATCCAAAATTTACTTTCTAAATAATTAATTAATTTAATGATGTAATAATTCAAAAGTTAGTGAGGTAAGCCACCCCTAAAGCTTGTTTGCCACCTTTCACCTTTAAATAATCCATTTTTTTGTTACCACAGGTAATTCCAATACTGGTTCCTCTTATATGCAGTATTAGTTAATTGAACCGCAGTCCAAAATTTACCTGTTTTTTAAATGGCTGTATAAAAACTTTTTCTTAACTTGGAACCACTTGGCCCAAAATATTCTAATTATTGTGCTTGATTTTCTATGGTGGTTTTGAATTCTAAACATATCATTTTAATCATATAAAAAATAGCTTTATGCAGTACAATACTATAATGCGAACTATTAAGTCGTACAGCATTTTTCTTAACTTTTTCGGATCAATCTTTGGCTTTCTCGTCCGCCATTGACTTTCTTGTCAACTGCTGACTTACCACCAAATTTTGACTCCCGTGGTCAACAGTTGACTTTTTGGTCAACCGTCGGCGTTTTCGGTCAAACCCTTGACCAACATGCAAATTTTGGCGATTTCGCTCCTTTCGCCTAAAAGGTCATTTGCTTGACTAAGCAATCATTTTCGAGTCTCAAAATATCATAAAACTCACAAAAACGAAATAAAAACCCTTAATCGGCTTTTTCATGCGTATCTTAAAAATTTGTACAAATTTCTTAAAATAAAAGAAATGTGTAAATACAGAAATACTTAGTATTACAGAACTAACTCAACCGATCACGCGGGAGCCTAAGTAACCAACATGAAGCGTTAACTAACGTCCCACATGAATCAACAAGTGATCTAACGCAGGCCATGCAACCCCAACCAAATCTACACAAACTAGGGTTGCATGAACTAGAGTTGCATCACATCTCATACATGCATTCAAGCCAACCCATGGCTAGCTCTAATAACCATGCACACAAGCCACAACCGGCTGCACACTAATAGGGAACATACCCAACCATAAAGCCATGCAATCCTAGTGTAACACCCGATATTTCTTCGGTTCATATTTTATAGACATGTCGTGTAAATATTTACCGTCATCGGTATTTCATGAGGAAGTTCGTTTTAGAACTTAATTTTGTTAAACGAGTTCTTAAGATTTATTAAGACTCTTAAAACAAATTGCATGAACTCGCAAAGACCTTTATGAGTGAAAGGAGGTCGTATTTGCACATTTCAAGACAAGTTGACGTTGACCATAAGTCAGTTATACTAAAATAGTCGAAAACGTCAAACAAGAATTTTAAGATTTCAGTACAAGTGAAATTACTGCCTAAAAACTCATTTCTTGATCAAGATGAGTTTAAATAGAATTAAAATCACCTTAGAAAAATCAAGCATACTAAGTTAGAGTTCAGGGCGAAAGGATTCGGAAAAATAAGAGAAAATTTTTCCGATCGAGTTTTTTCACAGATCGAAATTTTTAAATGCAATGTAATTTTCGATACTGGGTATTTAAGCAACTCAGTATTAAAATTTATTGCAATGTGTTGAAATTACACAATTTTTCAAAAAGATTGAACCAACAAGCCTTTAAGCTTAATTACATCACAATTAAGCTAAGTTAGGACATAACCCTCCACCCACATGGACCAATGAGCATGTGACACCTCATCTATGAGTTGTCAACCACTCACCCACTCCTCTCCCCATATCAGCCGGCCACTCAAGCCCCTTTGGGCAATGGCTTGCAAAAATTGGAGGACCAAATAGCAAGATTTGAACCAAAATTTGCCTTGGAAAAGAAAGCCTAGGATTTCCCCTAGCTAGAAACACTACTTCTAGGGATTTCAAGCCCCAAAGTCAGCAGCCCTTAACCCATGCTCAGCCATGCCATGTGACGACCCGCCTTGCACAGGCCGTCACTTGACTTAACTTACTTGAACTTAAACTTGTTTTATCCCATTTTCTTTATCATGAAAATAGTGGGGATTTTTTTTTTTTTTTTTTTTTTTTATAATAGCGGAAGCATTGTACTTAGAAAATATTTACATACACTCATACACAAATAAAATAACTGTCTGTTTTCTCAAAATAGATATATTAATTAAATCGTTTCGAGTTGCGAACCCCAACCCGTTTCATCATTTCACAGCCACCGGCTTCACCCTCCACCATGCAGTTAATTCAAAAACAAGCTGTTTACCTACAGCATAAACTTCAAACAATGAGCGAAAACTCAGCAAGTACAACTCCTATACCGCGAAACCAATTACATGAAATATACATAACCTTTCACATGACATCTTATACATGAAAGCATAAACATGGCATCATATCATCGATTTCTCATCTAAAACATGGACATTCTATCGTGAAATGCATGAACCGTTTATGTCCAGTTATGCTTGCTTTCTTGTATCACACTTTATCTGTTGATTTTACTTGCACTACTACAAATTGTGGATTCCACGACGGAGTTTTCACGACCGTTTTTTAAAAAACCGTCGTGGAAATGCGGCAAAAACACGGAGCGGAACAGAGTTTCCGAAAACTGTCGTGGAAGCCGAAGCTTCCACTACGGTTTTAAAAAACCGTTGTGGAAGAGCATGCTTCCACGACTGTTTCTAATAACCGTCGTGGAAGATTGCAAAGCAAAAAAAAAAAAAAAAAAATTAGCTTCCACGACCGTTTTTCAAAAAACTATCATGGAAATGTGGCAAAAACACGGAGCGGAACAGAGTTTCCGAAAAACCGTCGTGGAAGCTGAAGCTTCCACGACGGTTAACCTGCAAATGCAAATGCAAAAAAAAAAAAAAAAAAAAAAATTTATACCTTCCACGACCGTCGTGGAAGCAAAAAAAAAAAAATTTTTTTTTTTTTTTTTTTTTTACAATCTTCCCCGACGGTTATTAGTAAACCGTCGTGGAAGCATGCTCTTCCACGACGGTTTTTTAAAACCGTCATGGAAGCTTCGACTTCCACGACGATTTTCGGAAACTCTGTTCCGCTCCGTGTTTTTGGCGCATTTTCCACAACAGTTTTTGAAAAAACGGTCGTGGAAGCTAAATTTTTCACAAATTTTTTTTTAAAATTTTTGGACTCTACCCACGACGGTTTTTGGGGAAAACCGTCGTGGTATGTGAACATACCACGACGGTTTTTTTGGGAAACCGTCGTGGTAAGTACTAAGGCGGGAATTTTGAAAAATTTTTGAATTAAATTCAATTTTTTGGAGCATTATTAAAACCCAAAAAATACCCTCTTTCGCACCTCATTACATTCTGAGCCTTTTTCACTCTCTAATACATACTCTAACTCCATACCCAAAGCCACCCAATTTCGTCCCTCGATCTATTTCTTTCTCTCCGCTCCCTCCCTACTTAAAATCTCCAAAAACTCGCTCTATCTCACCACACCTCCTCTCTCTATCTCACCTCTCAAATTTTTCTCTTGGCTCCATTCTATGATGGCCTCCTCTACCACTCACGTGGCCTCCTCCATTCTCCTACGGGTCCACCAAGGAACTCATGCGGCTTTCCCTCTCTCTCTTGCCGCACTCCGCCCGTACCCACTCTTGACAAGCCGGTAAGTTGTAATGTATATTGCTTGGGTAATGCACGGATTTGGGAATATTTCGTCCAAAATGTTGATTTTGTTGATTGTGGTTATTGATAAAAGTTTCATTCAAAATGTTGATTTTGTAGATTGTTGAGTTGGGAATATTCCGTCCGAAATGGCCAAAATCCGTCCCCCTACATTTTCGGTGATTGTTTATTGTGGTTGTGTTTTAGATTGAATTAAATTGGTTGGGTAAGGCACGGATTTGAGAATTTTTCGGAAAAAAAAGTGTTGATTTTGTGATTTAAATGTTTTTGGGAAAATGAAACGAATTCGTAAATTTTTTTTTTTGTTACCTACCACGACGGTTTTCTTAAAAACCGTCGTGGTAGGTTCGTAATTTTTTTTTTTTTTTCGTTTTTATCTACCACGACGGTTTCCTTGAGAAACCGTCGTGGTATGCCAACTAACCACGACGGTTTCTCAAGGAAACCGTCGTGGTAGGTCCCCTTACCACGACGGTTTTTGCGTAAAACCGTCGTGATATGTTCTTAAATGTTCGTATTTAGGCCCTATTTTTGTCCATTCCACGACGGTTTAAAAACCGTCGTGGAATCTGAAAGATTCCACGACCCTGGATTCCACGACGGTTAGAAAACCGTCGTGAAAATATTACCACGACGGTTTTTAACCGTCGTGGTATCCACATTTTGTAGTAGTGTTGTGGGCCCGTTAACTTGATGTGCACGTACCCGGCGCGCAGCTTGAGGAAATTGCCCAAGCTTTCGACCCGATCGTCATCAGGGGGCACGACACTGGCTCTGGTGGCCTTTTCTCAAACGTTCTGTTTGTATGTCTTCTTGACATTTTTCCACTTGATAGATTAGTGAGCATACTTATATGATGTCTCCTATCTCATGTTCTATCAATGCATGGACATGCGTACTTTTTCATGTAAGCATAATAACAATACTTGAAACATACTTTTAAAGCATAGCATTAGCATTTGAAACATTCATCATACAGTAAGCATATTGCAACCATCGAGCAAATCATCAAATAACACTTAAACAGTGTAAAGCAAACATGTTAGGTAAACATACAACTCTAGCCTATGCTGTAGGCGACGTTGTACTTACTTTGTCTTCGTTGTTCGCGTGATCGAATTTCCTTTCCCGAGCACGCTCGCAGGTCACCTCCTGCCCATGGACGTTTACACGTGAGGTCCTCTATTCTAAGATCGTTTAATGTAGGATTAAACCAACATATACATTTTTCGGTAATACGTCCTTCTACTAACACATGTGAAGGGGTCACACGAAGTAACCCACAACGGAATTATTAATTAAGGGTTCATGTAGAAAATCATAATCTTAACTTAAACCTCAATCCGCAAGGTTAACTCTGGGCTTGGCAAGGCCCTAGTAACTCGGAATAATTTTCCGGCTACTAACGCAGTATCTTATTCATTTTAATCTTGAAAACCTTGGACTTGCTTAAATATCATTTTCTTGTTTATTTAAGTTTGGTGAATAGCACCCAAACTTGTCTTGAAAATTACAAAACACTTGAAATATTTCTATAAAACATTTGGGGATCGAAAAACCGCCTTTGGAACGATTTTCGGGTTTGAAAATGACGTTTAAAAGTTAGAAAAATGTTTTTCCTAGTCATTGGTCTAGAAAATCCCGTGCATGAGATTTTGTTCACTGCACGGCTTTTGTTTGAAAATTCATAACTTAAAATCTAAAACGAATTTGGAAACACTTTCTTCATGAAGTTGTAGCTAACAAAAGATATAACAACTTTCATGTTTTGAACATTTTCTGATTCTGGCTCATTTGATACCAGTTTTGTTTGAACACATGTGAATCGTTGGAACTTGGTCACCCTGACCAGTTCTCGGTTTTTCTTAAAACAAAGGCCATTGAAGCCTTATTTTTAAAATCTGTTCATTGGCCCCTTAGGAAACAGCCTAACGAACAACTTTTGTGTTTCAAGTTTTTACCCATTCGGCCTCTAAGGAACTGTAAATCCCACTTTTCCGAGCTGCCGGGTGTTGGACCCGAGAGCAGTTTTGGTGTTAGTCCAAATTTACGTCCCTATGCGTCGCTCTAGCTCGACCGCCCAATGCGGGACCTACTAACACATGCACGTCTTCTAACGTCCCTCATACACATAAAATTTTTAAAATCCTGTGTTTTCAGATTCGACTCAAGGCCGAGACCCCTCGGTCCACGGTTTTGAGAGAGAAACATACATACAACAAAAACTCAACCATATCACCATACAAACCCTAAAACATGCATCTAGAAATTTGATAAACATTTTAGGGACATAAAACCCTAAATAGAAACCCTAGCATGCATCTCTAACACACAAAAAATCATAGAGCATATATCCAACCAAACATGCAAAATAATCACCTCAAAAACCTAAATCAAGCATAAAAAATAGAACCTAAGCTATTTAGGGCTAAAACCGAAAATTATGAGCTTAAGCTCTTACAACTTTTGTGCTTGAAATACACGGTAAAAACCCTTGAGAAAATGAACCAAAAATTTGAACCCATAAGCTAGGGTAAAGTTCGGATTTTTACCTCAAAATTCCGAGGGTGTCACTAGCTTGCTCCTAGTTTGAGATTAAGCCTCCAAGGTTGCACGGTTTGGACCTCAAAAATGGTCACAAAATTTGTTAACTTCCTCCCCCAACCAACCTCGGCAAAAGAGAAGAAAATGCCCAAAAATCTTACCTTAAAAATTTCGTGGATCTCCTTAAGCACCAACTCACAAAATGGTTGGTTTTTCTTGGCTCTAGATCACACCCTCTTCCAACCCTTGATTCTAGCCAAAACCCAAAATTTTTTTTGATTTTCTCGGCTCCCAAACACTCGGCAAGATGGGAAAGAGAGGGGGAATTTTTTTTTTGAACAATCTCTCCTTTGGAACTCTCAAGAAACCGACTACTTAGGGGGGCTTTCTATCAAAATTTTCTTGGCTTGAACTCTCTTGTTCTTCTCTCTCTCTCTCTCTCTCTCTCTCTTCTCTCTCTCTCTTCTTCGAATTTTTTGGAGTGGAAATCCGAATAGCATGGCTGGGAATGGGTTAAGGGCAGCTGACATTTTGGGGTTTGAAATCCCTAGGAATAGTGTCTCTAGCTAGGGGAAATCCTAGGCTTTCTTTTCCAAGGCAATTTTGGTTCAACTCTTGCTACTTGGTCCTCCAATTTTTGCAAGCCATTGCCCAAAGGGCTTGAGTGGCCGGCTGATTAGGGGAGAGGAGTGGGGGAGTGGTTGACAACTCATAGATGAGGTGTCACATGCTCATTGGTCCATGTGGGTGGAGGGTTAAGTCCTAACTTAGCTTAATTGTGATGTAATTAAGCTTAAAGGCTTGTTTGGTTCAATCTTTTTGAAAAATTGTGTAATTTCAACACATTGCAATAAATTTTAATACTGAGTTGCTTAAATACCCAGTATCGAAAATTACATTGCATTTAAAATTTCGATCTATGAAAAACTCGATCGGAAAAATTTTTCTCTTATTTTTCTGAATCCTTTCGCCCTGAACTCTAACTTAGTATGCTTGATTTTTCTAAGGTGATTTTAATTCTATTTTAACTCATCTTGATCAAGAAATGAGTTTTTTAGCAGTAATTTCACTTGTACTGAAATCTTAAAATTCTTGTTTGACGTTTTCGACCGTTTTAGTATAACTGACTTATTGGTCATCGTCAACTTGTCTTGAAATGTGCAAATACGACCTCCTTTCACTCATAAAGGTCTTTTGCGAGTTCATGCAATTTTTTTTAGAGTCTTAATAAATCTTAAGAACTCGTTTAACAAAATTAAGTTCTAAAACGAACTTCCTCATGAAATGCCGATTACGGTAAATATTTACACGACATGTCAATAAAATATGAACCGAAGAAATTCGGGTGTTACATGCCATTCGGATTTCCCATCCAAAAAAAAATTCGAAGAAGAGAGAGAGAGAAGAGAGAGAGAGAGAGAGAGAGAAGAACAAGAGAGTTCAAGCCAAGAAAATTTTGAGAGAAAGCCCCCCTAAGTATTCAGTTTTCTTGAGAGTTCCAAAGGAGAGATTTGTTCAAAAAATTTTCCCCTCTCTTTCCCATCTTGCCGAGTGTTTGGGAGCCGAGAAAATCAAAAAAAATTTCGGGTTTTGGCTAGAATCAAGGGTTGGAAGAAGGTGTGATCTAGAGCCAAGAAAAACCAACTATTTTGTGAGTTGGTGCTTAAGGAGATCCACGGAATTTTTAAGGTAAGATTTTTGGGCATTTTCTTCTCTTTTGCCGAGGTTGGTTGGGGGAGGAAGTTAACAAATTTTGTGACCATTTTTGAGGTCCAAACCGTGCACCTTGGAGGCTTAATCTCAACTAGGAGCAAGGTAGTGACACCCTCGGAATTTTGAGGTAAAAATCCGAACTTTACCCTAGCTTATGGGTTCAAATTTTTGGTTCATTTTCTCAAGGGTTTTTACCGTGTATTTCAAGCACAAAAGTTGTAAGAGCTTAAGCTCATAATTTTCGGTTTTAGCCCTAAATAGCTTAGGTTATGTTTTTATGCTTGATTTAGGTTTTTGAGGTGATTATTTTGCATGTTTGGTTGGATATATGCTCTATGATTTTTGTGTGTTAGAGATGCATGCTAGGGTTTCTATTTAAGGGTTTTATGTCCCTAAAATGTTTATCAAATTTCTAGATGCATGTTTTAGGGTTTGTATGGTGATATGGTTTGAGTTTTGTTGTATGTATGTTTCTCTCTCAAACCGTGGACCAAGGGGTCTCGGCCTTGAGTCGAATCCGAAAACACGGGATTTAAATTTTATGTGTATGAGGGACGTTAGAAGACGTGCATGTGTTAGTAGGTCCCACATTGGGCGGTCGAGCTAGAGCGACGCATAGGGACGTAAAATTTGGACTAACACCAAAACTGCTCTCGGGTCCAACACCCGGCAGCTCGGAAAAGTGGGATTTACAGGTCCTTAGAGGCCGAATGGGTAACAACTTAAAACACGAAAGTTGTTCGTTAGGGTGTTTCCTAAGGGGCTGCGCAAACATATTTTAAAAATAAGGCTTCAATGGCCTTTTTTTTTTAAGAAAAACCGAGAACTGGTCAGGGTGACCAAATTCCAACGATTCACATGTGTTCAAACAAAATCTGGTATCAAATGAGCCAGAATCAGAAAATGTTCAAAACATAAAAGTTTTAGATCTTTTGTTAGCTACAACTTTCGTGAAGAAAGTGTTTCCAAATTCGTTTTAGATTTTAAGTTATGAATTTTCAAACAAAAGCCGTGCAGTGAACAAAATCTCATGCACGGGATTTTCTAGACCAATGACTAGGAAAAACATTTTTCTAACTTTCAAACATCATTTTCAAACCCGAAAATCGTTCCAAAGGCGGTTTTCGATCCCCAAAATGTTTTATAGAAATATTTTCAAGTGTTTTGTAATTTTCAAGACAAGTTTGGGTGCTATTCACCAAACTTACTTAAATAAACAAGAAAATGATATTTTAAGCAAGTTCAAGGTTTTCAAGATTAAAATGAATAAGATACTGCGTTAGTAGCCGGAAAATTATTCCGAGTTACTAGGGCCTTGCCAAGCCCAGAGTTAACCTTGCGGATTGAGGTTTAAGTTAAGATTATGATTTTCTACATGAACCCTTAATTAATAATTCCATTGTGGGTTACTCCGTGTGACCCCTTCACATGTGTTAGTAGAGGGACGTATAACCGAAAAAAAAATGTATATGTTGGTTTAATCCTACATTAAACGATCTTAGAATAGAGACCTCACGTGTAAACGTCCATGGGCAGGAGGTGACCTGCGAGCGTGCTCGGAAAAGGAAATTCGATCACGCGAACAACGAAGACAAAGTAAGTACAACGTCGCCTACAGCATAGGCTAGAGTTGTATGTTTACCTAACATGTTTGCTTTACACTGTTTAAGTGTTATTTGATGATTTGCTCGATGGTTGCAATATGCTTACTGTATGATGAATGTTTCAAATGCTAATGCTATGCTTTAAAAGTATATTTCAAGTATTGTTATTATGCTTACATGAAAAAGTACGCCTGTTCATGCATTGATAGAACATGAGATTAGGAGACATCATACAAGTATGTTCACTAATCTATCAAGTAGGAAAAATGTCAAGAAAGACATACAAACAGAACGTTTGAGAAAAGGCCATAAGAGCCAGTGTCGTGCCCCCTGATGATGATCGGGTTGAAAGCTTGGGCAATCTCCTCAAGCTGCGCGCCGGGTACGTGCACATCAAGTTAACGGGCCCACAAGTAAAATCAACAAGATAAAGTGTGATACAAGAAAGCAAGCATAACTGGACATAAACGGTTCATGCATTTCACGCTAGAATGTCATGTTTAAGATGAAGAAATCGATGATATGATGCTATGTTTATGCTTTCATGTTTAAGATGTCATGTAAAAGGTTATGTATATTCATGTAATTGGTTCGCGGTATAGGAGTTGTACTTGCTGAGCTTTCGCTCATTGTTTGAAGTTTATGCTGTAGGTAAACAGCCTGTTTTGAATTAACTGCATGGTGGAGGGTGAAGCCGGTGGCTGTGAAATGATGAACGGGTTGGGGTTCGCAACTCAGAAGGATTTAATTAATATATCTATTTTGAGAAAACAGACAGTTATTTTATTTATGTATGAGTGTATGTAAATATTTTCTAAGTATAATGCTTCCGCTAAATATATAAAAAAAAAAAAAAATCCCCACTATTTCATGATAAGAAACAAAAATGGGATAAAACAAGTTTAAGTTCAAGTAAGTTAAGTCAAGTGACGGCCTGTGCAAGGCGGGTCGTCACATAGCATGCATGTAACGCCCCGACTTCCCATGCCGGGTCGTCACCTTACTTACATACTTAACTTAAACTTGCGGAAAATTTGGGAGACATTTTTTTTTTTTTCTTTTAAACTTTAATTTAAAACTTTGAACTTGAACTTCATTCTCAAACTCATACTTACTGATAGGTACTTACTCGAGTACCGAACTTTCAAACCCTCCTTGAAGGCCATCATAATCAAATTGTATACCAAACCCGACTTAATGCGGATTGGTACCACAAGAGGCAACTTGCTTGCCATACATACATAAACTTTGTCATTCATACTTAAAACATCATGAAAATGTGAAAACCATTTTTCATTACAACATATTTTATAGAGTATATATATTTTTTTTCAAAATTCGTGGCAGTGTCTATCCCACATTTCACAGTCCGCAGCACCAGTCTTCCACAGTATTGCATCAGAGATTGCTGGCAGGTGGCTTACCTACAGCATAGACGTAAGACGTGAGCTTTCGCTCAGCAAGTACAACTGTTACATCCGCGACGCAAAACACATATCATTATGCATGAACCAATTATGACCTCTTATGAATCAAATATGGATTCATAATTTAGCTTAGTTCTATTTCTTTACTTATCATGTGTGCTCGTACCGTGGTACATAGCCAAGGAATGGTTGAAGGCGGCAGTCCGTTTTAACTCAAACCATGAAACACAAAGTTTAACATGGAGTAGTTTAGGTAGTCATCCAATCCAACTCAAACCATGGACCATACCATTTAAACCCGCCTTTGTGGCAAGTCGGTATGACACAACATCTTACTTGTCTTGTTCTTACCAGGTGGTTTAACATTAGTGAACATGCTTCATGATGTCACAATATTATAACATATAACATAACATAACCTCATTCATAACATATCATAACATTACACGCCATAACATATCATCACATGCCATAACATACCATCACATTAGGCAAGTAACAACAAAGGGCCTATGCTGTAGGCGGAGTTGTACTTACTTGGTTAGCTGTGTCTTATTTCGTGCGACTCCAAGGTGAGGCACAACAACAGGCTATCTCCTCTTTTACTATGTCCTACGTAATGCTGCTCCTCTTCCGGGTACAGCTGCAGGTTTCCTCCTGCTTGATGAAGGATATAGATAAGAGTCTAATTCTTGCTGTGGAATGTTGGTGTCCTAACCAACATGCCTACAAAATCTTAGTTGTATGTCCCCGATACCTGATATCTCACTTGGTCACGATTAGTCATCCTACTGTTTAAGAATAATCAAACTTTGATTATTCCTTAAGAGGCTACGTTGGATAACCTTTTGGGCTAGGCCCTTGACATACCGCTGGGTTTTCTTAAAAACCTTGGGCTTTATTCTTATCCATAATTATTGGGTTACTTTAATTAACCTTATATCTTAGCTCAAACGGGTATCCTTTAGGGTTATATTGGGTAACCCTTAAGGTCAAACTAAAATCCACTTGTTAGTCAATCAAAGTTAGCTATGGTCAACAATGGTCGACTTTGGTCAACTATGGTCAACCCTCGTTGGGTCAACCTTTGGGCCTTGGGCTTGATCCAGTAACTCGGGTATAACTCCCGGTTACCTTTCGTAAACTAATCGCTTGCTATACTCTAGCTTGAAAAATTCATTTTCCTTACTTGGAAAATTTAGGGAAATTAATCCCAAAACTTCTTTCTTAACTTATAAAAATCCTTTATTTAAATCGTAAAAATCCAAACTCTTGGATTAGTGCTTTATAAAATCATTTGAGGTTGAAAACTGCCCTTGGAACAGTTTTCCATAATCAAAACAATAGTTTGTAGTAGAAAAACAGTTTTCTAGAAACATTTGTAAAGCTAGTGGTGCAGGAATTTTCGGATTCCCTGCGCACCTTTCGAAAAACGATCCCAGTTTAAAAATCGGTTCGTAATCTGAAAAAGTTTTCTTCACAAAAGTTGTAGCTCTTGAAAAATGATAAAACTTTTGTGTTTGCAAAAAATTCCAATTCGGCCTAGATTCGTCCCAGTTTTTGTTTGAAACTGGCTGACCCCGAAAAACTGAGTGAAAACTGGGTCTGGGGATCGGCCACGGGTTTTGGGGTAAACGGAGGCCATTGGGGTCTCATTTTGGGAAACGATTCACGTTACCCCCTAGGAAAACCTCTTCCGAACAACTTTCATGTTTTACGTTTCACCCAATTCAGCCTCTAAAGGTCTTAAATTTCCACTTTCCCGAAACTGGCCAGTTTGGAATCCGAATTGGCAGTTTCGGTTGTTAAGTCCGGTTTACGTCCTATTTCGCGCAAACTACCTCAACCGAACTTGCGGGAGCCTAGATAGCAAGCATGCAGCGTATTCTATCATCCCACATGAACAATCATGCAGCTCTAACGGGTCCATGCAAACCAAACCCAAAAAGCTCTAATCCTAGGTTTGCAAGGTTCTAACTTTTGCATCTCATTCAAACAAGCATCAATCATTCACCCTTAAGCTAGCAGCCAAACATGCACTGCCTAGGGCAGATTTTGGACCAAGAAAATCAGGGGACACACAACCATTCACATCTAGCATGCAACCTATCAACCAACAAGCATAAATCAAGAAGCAAGGCACAAATCAAACCATCCACCCTTAATCACCTAATCAAGCACATACTAACCAAACTAGGGCAAGAAATTAGAATGGACTTATGTCCTTACAAAACCAACTTGAATCACAAATAAAATTCCAAATTGAACTCAATGGAAGGATTAGGGCTCAAGGAAGTTACCTTAGATCAAAGTTAGGGTTTGAAAATTGCAACTCCCCTTCCTCCCTTGCCTTCCCTTGCCCACGGCTTCAACCTAGTTAGGGACCCAAAAATTTTGGTTTGGCCTCAAAATTTGTCCTTCACCTAAGGCTCGGCCACACCACCCTTGTAACACCAAAAATTGCAGTTTTTCAACTACTTTCCCCTGTTCAAAACAGTGGCTGCCCTAGACCAAAAAAAATGGTCTCAAAACTGGTTTTTGATCTTGTTTTCGGTTGATTGAATCAAACCCGAATTGACCCTAACTTTTCCCCTTAAAATTTTCAGTTTCTCTCTTGGTTTCCCTGCACTCAATCATTCGGCAGCAAGCCTAGAAAAGGGCTGGGAAAATTTCTCAAACTCTCCCCTTAGCTTCCCCTTGCAAACCGAACACTAACCTAGGCTAAACTCCCTTGGATTTTCAAATTTTTTTTCTTGGTTCTCTCTCCTCCTCTCTCTCTCGGATTTTCTGCAGAAAAATGGCAAGAGTTTGGCCAAATTTTCTGATTTAAATGATTAAATGCCACCCCTATTTATAGGCAAATGCAAACTTTCCAAAAATTACATTTTAGCCCCTAAACTTTGAGAAAATCATGCAATTGGCATGCTAGGTGTCAAGGTGGCCGGCCAAGAATTGGAGAGCAATCAAGGGATGACATCATGGCTTACATCATCGCTTACCTCATCACTTACATCACCAAATTTCCAAAATTTGCACTTTTGCCCCAAAAGTGAAAATCCTTACAAAAATGCCCCCTAGGTGGCCGGTTGCTTTCTTGGTGAACAAGCTAAGCTTATCTCATCATGATGACATCATCTTGATGACATCATGTGCTTACATCATCAATTTTCCAAAATTTACACTTTTACCCCAAAAGTGAAAATTCTTACAAAAATACCCCCTAGGTGGCCGGTTGCTTTCTTGGAGATCAAGAAATAATTTTCTAGAACAAGACACTTGTCTTTAAAGGCTTGGTTCATGGAATTATGATGTCATAAATCCAAATAAGATGATGTCATAATTCTAAGATAGGGTGACATCATCATAAGGCCTTGTTTGGCTTTTTCCTTAAAATGCAGTCTATTTTCTTGCTAACACAGATATATTCACTAATACACAGTATAATTCAGTACTGTTATACTTGACTGCAGTCCAAAATTTATCTGCGTAAAAATGGACTGTAAAAATTTTCTTCTTATTTCTGAAAGTCATTAGGACTTTGATATCCAACTTAGTGTGCTTGATTTTTCTAGGGTGATCTCTTAGCTTATTCCAGCTATCTTGTCCAAAAAGATAATTTTTGCAGTATATTTCTCATACTGCTTATCCCATAGTCATACCTTTGACTGTTCTTGGTCAACCCTTTGACTTTTTTAGTCAAACTTTGACCAACATGATATCATGAAATTTCATCACGCCATTTTCCTTAAAATGCCTTATACTAGGCTAAGTAATCCATCGTTGAGTCTTGTAGTTAATTAACCGAGAACTCAAACTTATACTGATATTCTATTACAAACATTATCTAGACTTAAGTTTTCCTCATTCAAAGGAAATCTAGAGTCATAAAAATTTGGGTTATTACAATGCAAACAAGCACAAATATAATGCACACAAGCATAAACAAAACCATAAGCAACCACCCTTAAGCAACACCCTAATCACAATCAAGCACCACACCTAGTCTAGGGCATTAACCATAAAACTTTGAGCTTATGCTCTTACATATTGGACTTGGAAATACACTTAAATTTCCACATTAAATCTCAAACCAAAAGCTTATGGTTTTAGGGTTTACCTCTAGGGTTTGGAAGTTGGTTTACTAGCTTGGATTCCAACTTCCTTACTCCTCCCTTTTGGCTGCCAACAAGTCCGGATTTCCCCTCCGAATGGGGTTCCAATTTTCAGCCATGCACATACAAACATACACATAAATATCCCCTCTAACTTGCATGGAAAAATGTTAGGGTTTGAGGGAGTTTTACCTTAGCTAAACCCTAGGGATGGGTTAGGGTATGCAAACTGAAATCTCCCTCCCTTTTTCCTCTCCCATGCACGGCCACTGCCCAGAAATTGGGTCCAAAATTTCCAGATTTGCCCTTGGTTTCTAGCTTGAAACCGAACATGCACACTAACTAGCCTCCCTTGGCTTTTTTTTTTCAACTTTTTCTCTTGGTTCTCTCTTGGTTTCTCTCCTCCTCTCTCTCTCGGATTTTTCTGCAGAAAAATGGCAAGAGTTTGGCCAAATTTTCTGATTTAAATGATTAAATGCCACCCCTATTTATAGGCAAATGCAAACTTTCCAAAAATTACATTTTAGCCCCTAAACTTTGAGAAGATCATGCAATTGGCATGCTAGGTGTCAAGGTGGCCGGCCAAGACTTGGAGAGCAAGCAAGGGATGACATCATGGCTTACATCATCGCTTACCTCATCGCTTACATCACCAAATTTCCAAAATTTGCACTTTTGCCCCAAAAGTGAAAATTCTTACAAAAATGCCCCCTAGGTGGCCGGTTGCTTTCTTGGTGAACAAGCCAAGCTTATCTCATCATGATGACATCATCAATTTTCCAAAATTTACACTTTTACCCCAAAAGTGAAAATTTTGACATTTTTACCCCTGCATGTGACCGGCCCCAATGGGTTACTTGGTGACCAAGTTTTCCATATTTTCACGTCCTTTTGCCCTTGACCTTAACTAGGTGTGCTTGATTTTCTAGGGTGGTTTTAAAGCCTATTTGAGCTATCTCGCCCATACTGACATATTTTACAGTATTTTCTCATACTGCATCATACTATACTGCCAAGTCAACCCGTTGACCACTCTTGGTCAAACTTTGACTTTTCTGAAATTACGTCCTTTTTCGTCCTTTTCGACTTGAAAGAGCGTTTTCTAACCTTAAAAACCTATTTTGAGTCTTACTGACCCAAAAGAATTCACATAATCAAACAAAAGCTCTTACTTGAACTTTTTCATAAATACCTTCATGGCATAGAATCTAATTTCTTAAGAAGAAATTAGTGACATGAAAAATCTAGGTATTACAGATATGATATCTCTTCTCCCCCATTTTCCTCACTTAATTATGTTATCTACTACTTCTTACTTACTATTTTATTTCCCTTCTTGGCGAATACACCCTTAGAATATTTGGTAAGAGGGAAAGAAAATAGGAAAGGAAAAAATTATATATAGTATATCGTAGTTGAGGAAAAGAGAGAAAGGGGATTAAGACGTTTCTCATATAATAATTGTTATAATTATCTTCTCTACCATCTTCATATTTAAGATATTTAAAATTGGAGTTCTTTTAAGGATTTAAAATTCATCTTTCAGGTCATTCCCTTTTTTTTTTTCTTTTTTTCTTTTTTTTTTTCTTTTTTTTCTTACCAAACAACTATGGTCTATGGATTTCAAAATCCTTCCACTCATCCCCTCACCCTCTCACTCCTTTTACTTTTCCCTAGTAACAAACAAGCCTTGGTGTTAGTGTTATTGTTATAATTATAATAATACTATTATTATTGTTATTACTATTATGATTATTATTATTTGATAATTTTGGATTTTCTTATTAGTTAATATTGAAGCCAATAATTCCAAGTACAAGTTCACTTTTTATAAATTATGTCAATGGGGAGAAAGGAAAGGGAAAAAGTGAGTTCAAACGTGGTTGGGGTTCAAAGGAGAATGATAGAAGGTCTTAACAATCGGCTTAGGTTTCAAGTTGGGAAAATCACGTAATCATTCTAAGACACTTCCTTTTCATCTCTTTAGAGAGGCTTTGTTGAAACTGAAGTAACAGCAATGAATCCACTTTAATGATGTTTGCAATGGGGCATTCTATTTTATGCAGAAAGGAAAATGACAGGAAGTAAATAGGAAATAATTAATAACACTAGTCTAAAGATAGAGATCATTTGTTCAAATATATGTAAGTTGTAACCATGGTGATGTTGATTCGTTGTCCCTTTATCAAAATTTCTGCTTTATTTATCCACAAGATTTTTCTCATTATTTCAATTGATATATAAAATACTACTTTAATTATTCATAATAATAATAGCTCATTAGATGACTTGTCAATGGTTGAGATAAAAAGATGTATCAAACGGTTACAAAGAATTTCAAACCTGATTATTATCAAACAATTCAAATAAAAAATAAATAAAAAATCCGACAAGCCTCGGAGGAAACCGCCCAGCTGCCATCGTGCCCTCCTGTGCTAGTTGCCGGAGAAGAAGGTCCTCCCTTACACTGGGTCTCCTTGTCTGCAGCCAAAACACCGATGCCGCCATCGCATCGCAACCGTCACCAAGCTTTTTCGTCTTCCCCTTAGCGTGAGCATGAGCCATCACCGCCTACATCGTAGGCCCGCCTCCATTACCCACGTCACGAACTCACAAATCTAAATCGCTGTCGGTCGCCGTTGCACCACTGGGAGCCCTCCGCCTCGCAAGCCCTCATCGGGAAACCAACACAGTTTGAATGTCACGGAGATCAAGAGAGCGCGACTCGCCATTCAAGATCTGCAGTGTCGCGACGGTGAATGTTGCCAATAGAAGGCAAGAACGACGATATGCCACATCCGATGACCTACTCTGTCACCTCCGGCGACCTGCTCTGCTTTCTTCGCCGGGCTAGTAAACGAGAGCCGGTGAATAAAGAATGTTGAGGGCTTTTTTTTGTTTTTTTTTTTCCCTCCTGTTGTTGTTGTAATCATATGCAGTTGAATGCAAAATAAATTGTGTGTTCACACAACATCTTAATCGTTTAAATGGAATCTGTCAGTTGAAATTTTTTTACCCCTTTAATAGGGAAAATAAAGGACGCCTCTCATTGTAGAACTCCCCATATAATATTTTTAGATAAATCCTTTATTAACCATTTTTTTAGATTTTAGTTCCATTTGATTATACAATATTTATTAGTGAATCTAAAAATTTGAAGTATATATGATATTTTTCATTAATTAATGTCTCAAATTTATATTAAAAATCTAATTTTTTTAAGATAAATTCAATACTTACTGTAAATCTGATATTTATTAGAAAATACTTGCTCGTAAGTTCGGTATTTACTAATAAATATTTACCGACAAATATGATATTTAGATAAATCCAACATTTACTAATAAATATTTATCAATAAATTTGATATTTATCTTTCATTCTAGTATTTAATGGTAAATCTGGAATTTACAAGTAAATATACACTAGTGAATCATGTATTTATTGGTGAATCCTGTATTTTTTCGGACATTACAATTACATATGGCTTCTTTATTTGGTTGTTTGTTTACTCTTTTCTTCGTGGGTGTGATCCCACTAATCACGCTTTGAATATTCCCCTTTAGATTTTAGTTAACTGATTCTGTTGATCATTATATGCCTCTTTTAGCCGATTCGGTTGCCATTATTCTAAAATAAAAATGTACACATGGTTTTCTTTGCTAACTTATTGACCATCCATCCATAATATTGATATGTGACATTGGTTCTTCACTGAGTTGGTTTTACCTACTAGGCAATCAAGAATAATAATTTCTTGATATTTTGATTAATCAGATTGACCCATGTACTGACCGTATTAGAGAAATAGACTCAGAATGTAAAAATACATTAATATAGGTTCAAGGAGATATCAATTCAAATCCTTTTATACTCCAAGAAATTGATCTCGGAATCCGCACGAATGACGAGATATTCTTCAACAATTTTTGGATGAGGACTTAGAATGAGAATGATAATTTTCTATCATTCTTTTATATTTTGATGAAAAGAAAATATCAAAATTGCCTAATTTAAACAAATCTGTCATCACTGAATCAGGACTTAAATTGGTAAAAGAATCTAAGCTAGACTTTTTTTATTTGTCTGGTTGGAAAACAAATGAGAGAAACAAATTAAATGAGTACCATTAGAAATGTGCACCCTTGAGGTGGGAAAACAAGACAAATTCTTACTTTTTTTTTCCCTCATAAAGAAAATTAAAAAAAAATAGAAACAATGAATATTCTTCATATACTGAATATGATACTATCTTTACCTAGTTTTCATAAAAAAATATATATATATATATATATATATGTATATATGTCTTCTTTGTTGCCCCCCTCTTATTAGCTTTTCAAAGAAAATTGTGGACACGATATGACATGGATTATAAAGCAAGAAATGGTAATAAAACTACGCAACATGTAAAGTAAAAGTCTCCATCATTCGAAATAAAGAGGACATGATAATTTTGAAGAGTAATAATTAAAATCACAATTGATTTTTAAGGTACTCAAAAGCCAAGGGCTGAAAGACATGTGACGCTTCCTTCTCTATCATCTCTAACTGCCACCCAAACAGGAGCATGTACACCACCCAGTCTCCACCGCCGGACGGGACCGGCATCGGCATCACGTAGCCGCAGTCCCCACCCCACGGAAAATGGTATGACCCGAAAAACGGCCTGCCCCACCCGAAATCCACCTCCGAGACTGGGAACCGTTGACCGGACGAGACCACAAAAGAAGGCCCTTCTTCCCTCCCATAAGTGTAAACCCTAGTTATCCCGGGCACCGGACGGAGAGCCTCAACCCAATCAATCAGCCCCAAGAAATGATCTTTCGTCACCACTCCTTCGAGACACCCATGAACTTCTCCAGCAACTCGGTTCAGCGGCTCCTCCACTAGGTCACCCACCTTCTTACCGGTAAAAGCAATGGACAGGACGTTGCCAAAGTAGGCATTCATGTTCACTTTGTCTCCAGTGTCGGTTAACGCCCTTCGTCCATCGACAACGATTCCGACCCTGCAAAGCTTTTCGGCATCGGTGGTCGGAGAGCTTTTAGCCACGGTCTTCCACAGGAGTGCGCTGAATGATTCAAGCTTGGTTCTCTTGCAGCTCTCGGAGCTAGCAAGAGACTGGAGGCGGTCAAGCTGTTCGGCTTTGACGTGGTAAATGCGGCTAGTGAGACGGTGATTGTCGACCGATGGTGGAGGGTCTTTCGGAGGCGGCGGCAGGGAGGTGACGGGAATGTACATGTTGTCACATGAGGGGTCGATACGGCCGGGGCGGCGAGGGTTGAGCAGAGAGCGCCGGAAGGATGGGAGACAAGTGAGGGGTTTGGACTGAGCAGATTCCGCCCACGAGACTAGAAACATGTTGGCGGAGTATGCGTCGGCGACACGGTGGTCAAATGAGCAGGCCACCACTAGGCCACCACACTTGAGCTCCGTTGCCTGTAGGTATCATCGTAACGACATCAATGAAAAAATAAAATAATGAATAATGATAAAAATAATCTAACAATAATTCACATTAAAATTCGAATCTTCTACCATCATTTTTTTTTTTTCAACTTTCAAGATTGGAAAATATTATACCATCCTATTACAGCTGAAAACTTGCTCATTTTTAATTCTATTATTCCAGTTTTATTATTCTAAAAAACTGAAAAAAAAAAAAAAATTGTTTTAACTGATGAAATACTGACACATCTAGATTAGGTCGTCGAAATGTACTAAGGACAAGTAGAAGGACTTAAGATTAATTTTTCCAAGCTCTAATACAGAAAAAATATTAAAAATCTAACACTTGTTTAGAATATATTTTTTTATGTTTATTACAATCACGTCAGATTCTTTTGTGTAATTATTATAATCAGCAACCGTATTGATAATGAAATTTATAAATAGGAACTTGAGTATTTATTATTATCACCAACTTGAATAACTTAAGTGAGGGGTATCTATTTACATTACTCTGTCTATTTTCCTCATCTTTTTCTTCAATTTATCCAACAATTTAAATTTAAATGTTCATCATTATTTATTGTATCCCTGTTATTATTTCAAAAACATCACTATAATTTAATTATACTCTTTATCCTTTTTATACTCATCAATCAATAAATAACCACGTTGATTTTAAACAATCCTTTTTAATCATTTATTCTTACAACTATTTTTTGTAAAGATAGTTAATTTACGACTATATATACACACACATAATATATATCTACAACGTTCACAAAAGCAATACTTCATAAAAAAAAAAATAATAATACATGCATTAATTTATATTTATCTACGACGTTTACAAAAACATTAATGTATTAAAAAAATAAAATATACGAATACACTTTATTAGTTTCATTAAATTTTATAATGGAATTTCTTAAAAAAAAAAAAAAAAAAAGAAGTTGAAAAATGAGGGGAAAAATAAATATTAAAAGATAATTGTTTAAACAAAATAGTGGTTTATTTATTGATTGGTTGGTGCAAAAAGGATTAAAAATAGAATTAAATTATAAAGGTTATTGTACAATAATATGAGGTGGTATAATAAGTAACAATAAATATTTAAATTTCAATTGATAGATAATTTAAGAAAAGGATGAGGAAAATAGATTGAGGGATGTGTATAGACGTTCACCTCAAGTGATTATTATAAAACAAAACAAAGTATTTTTAGGGGATGTTTGGTGTGTAAGTTTGAGTTAAGATTTGTAAGTTTAAATAGTAAATTTTTTTGAATTTTTTTGAATTTTCAGAAAAGACAAACAACTTTTCGGGGAAAAAGACAAAAAACATGATGAAAAAAGTACAGTTTAGTTTAAACTAAACTCATGGCCAAACAAGCCCTTATTTTTATTACTATCACATCTGATTCTTTTGGGTAATTATTATAATCACTAACCGTCTTGATAATGAAATTCATAAATAGTAACTTGAACTACTTACATCAATCGGGAAAAAAAATAGTGCATCCTAAGCAACCTAAAAACTGAGATAAAACAACCCCCCCCCCCCAACCCATATAGCTAGAGATCACTCTCGAAGAATTAAACCTTAACTCAAATCTTGATTATAATCTCAAATATGTTTCGTTAAAAATCATATGACAAAAACCCAATGAGAAATAAACCGCAAGGGAAAAGGATTCAATATTTACCAAAAGGTTGGCTACTTAGAAAATCTATATTAATTCTACAATTATACCATTTTTTTCAATTAAGGACAAACAAGAATTAGATAGTTGAGAGTACACTTATTCTGTGATGAGATTTTTTTTTTTTTTTTTTTTTGTAATTATTATATGAGTTCTATGGGTACTCATTTTATCAATTTGAAAGAAAACCTCATAAATTTTGAATATATAACCCAAACCTTTATTATTTTTTTTCATCCATTGAACTAGCCCCAATGGAGCATCAATGATGAGATTACTTAATTAGCTGAAAGGGGGTGTTATGTAAGAAAAGTTCAGTGTCAGGAGTAAGAACTTAATTATTAAGAAGAGTGCATTTCGGTTTAAAATGTACACTTCCAATACCATTTGGTTAATGTTTTTGGTTAAGAGTTTTCTTCTCAATTTAGAAAAGAGCATATCGATGTTGGGCATGACAAATTCACTTACAGAGTAGTTCGCACCCACCCCAACCCCCCCTCTGGAGGAATATGTGTTAAGCAAGTGACGAAAGAAAAAAATAAAAAAATAAAAAAAAAGAAAGAAAAAAACTATTAATCGACTTCATTGGTGATTGGGGCAATCATCACCTACATAACAATGTATAAATTAAACTATCATCAAAACAGCGTGGGATCAAACAATCATTCTATTTTTTATTTTTTACTATGTGTGAATTATTTTTACTATGTGTGAATTATTTTATTCAAGTGTACTATCATATATATGGTGATAAAATTTCATGGTTTTATTATGTACAATTGTAATTTGTTTTTTTACACATTAAAAATTTCTCTTGTGTAGATAAGTATTTTAGTGTCTTTATATAAAGATTCCATGTGTCAATTTGAATGGTTCGTTTCCACCTTGAACTCCATTGATTATTAATCCTTTCTCACTAATAAACAATGATGGTTAAAGAACAAAAACAATAATAATAATAACAAATTTGGGTTTTGTATGTCAATTAGCAAAATAATCGAACAAAAACATGAAAACCCAAGGATATCACTGACTTAAAAAAAAAAGGGGGGGGGGGGGGGGGGGGGGGGTGGGTACACATTTCATAACTCTAGATAAATTGACATCAGATTAAATTGCCTAATACATTTATCAGCATACAAAATTTCCAAATGTGATGGCTGGTTAAAATCAATATACTATTTTTTTTTTTTAATCGAACAACAGCTGTCTAGCTGGGACTGAAAAGTGCCTATGAAATTTTGCACAGTTTCTACGCCTTATTACCTCCCACAATCAGTGAAATATCAGTTATAAATTGTTATGGAAATATATTGCCTAATATACATCACATGTAGCACAAATTATTATTGGTAATATGGTATGTGAAGGAAAAGAAACCAAAATGAGGGCCACTAAGCAAAGTTTCCCCTCACTACAACAAAGTCTTCCACTCAGCATTGACTGGAATAATGCTAGAAGTAAAGTTTAACAATAAAGTCTACCCTTACCGAACACAAGGGCCACAGCTGCATTATTACAAATAAACAATATATAGGGTATGTTTAGCAGAGCTTTTTAGAAGTTGCTTTTGATTTATTGAAACTAGAAGATGCTTCTAAAGCTATGCTTGAATTATCTATTGGAATTGCTTCTGATTTCCAAAAGAGCTTAATGTCAAAGCTTTAAAATATGGTTTCTGAAAAAAAAAAAAAAAAAAACACTCATCTGAATAGGCTTTAAAGCTTGTACTTAACCATTTTCATTATTTATCAAAATTTGGTGATAACTCGGTGAAAAAAGGCCCAATTTTTCACTCAACATTGACTGGAATAATGCTTGAGGTGAAGTTCAACAAGAATGTGTACTGAACGTAACACAAGGGCCACAGTTGTATAAATGTAAAGAGAGTGAGTGCAGAATACGACAAAATTTTGAAAGAGATTTGCATGTTCAACACCTAAGAAAGTCTTCATCTTGACTTAGCTTTAATTAATTAAAAATGACACTTTTTTTTTTTTGTTTTCTTAATAGGGGAGGGAGAATACTAACTCTACACCATATAATGTAATCATGTATGAAATCATTGACAAATTCCTTAAATTTTGGTAAATAGTTTATTTTCAAAATAGAATTTAGTTTTGTACCGTGTTATTTTGATCGCCGAAAGATTTTGATCACATACCATTAAACTTGGTTTTCTTGATTAGGAAAGTATAACAAACGGTTGGTTTTTCGCAGCTTTTTCAGGGCTTTTTGTAGTTTTTAAATTTTCTTCTTTGGATTTTATGCTTATGCTTGTACCCTTCGGGTAGGTATTATTAGATTTTCATCACTGTGTTTTTTGTTTTTTTTTTTGTTTTCCTCCTCTCTCTCTCTCTCTCTCCATTTAGTTTAGAATACTTGAGTCAGAGATTATAGTGGGATGAGAGACGGGCGTAGGATGCCAACTTAATTGTGAGACGTAAGTTTTTCTTTTATCTTTTATGTTAATTATCTCTTCTCCTCATTTAAAAAAAAAAAACATTTTGTTATTTTATATTTAAAAACGCATTTCAACCAAAAAAAAAATTTTCATATGCATGCATTGTACCAATTATATCAATTAGTGTTTTCAACAATTAAACTGATGTCATGGATTTATTTTCTTCCAACTTTAAATATGTTTTTAACAAAATTAACAGTACTACATAAATCTGTTACGGTCAAGCTGTTAGGTATGCATTCGTCCTGCCTAATCTCTAATTTGTATCGACTCAAAAGCTGCAAAAGAAATTACTTGTCTTTTTTAAATAAAGAAATTGCTTAATACCAATTTGATATTGTAGTTATTTAATATATACCATTTCGTTTAAGCGAAAACTGAAACAATATTATGAAATAGTATTGTTCTTCTCTAAATTGATAGAAGTAGACAAATTGAAAAAACAAAAATGGAAAAAATCCCGAGAATAAAACCCTAAGAAGTTGAGCTCTTGAAAGGGCAACAGATTTTAAATTAAAATTAATTAATTGTTTCTTCAAGTGTGTTTGGTAGGAAGGTGAGAGTGAGGGGGAAAAAGTGTGGAAAATAACCTAGCTAAGTGAAGGAAATATTGTTGTTCAAATGTTCTTTTACTCCATCTTTCATTTAGAAAAAGAAAAAGAAAAAGAAAAAAAAAAAAACAGGCCTTAAGTGAAAGAGATGAGAAAGAAAAGAAATGAAAATCTCTTCTCTAATCACTTACTTTCTCTTTTCTATCGTACCAAAGCAATCATTAATATCAAAATCTTTTCAAAAATCCCTCCACTCCTTCCTTCCATTTTTTTGGCCTATCAAAAACATACTTAAGTCTGCTTCTTTATAATTTTCTTTTATTTTGCCCAATTTTGCTAAGCTAATCTTTTCCTTTTTATAAAGATCTTTTATTCTTAGGTTACGTAAATTTATTTTCAAAACACTAATTAAAAAGTTTTTATATATATAAAAGTCTGTATGTAAAAAGTTTTTTCCTGTTAATATTAGCACCAAGGTTGGAGCTAGAAAACTATTTCAGTGAGAGTGTACACCAAAAAAAAAAAAATTTCAAGAGAAAATAAATTTTAAATGGTGCTATGCATGTGAGAATTTTAAATTTTAGACGGTTTATGTGAGAAATTTTAATTTTAGTGGGACAAAGTAGTAAAAGTATACACTGTTTTTTTGAAAAAATAAAATTAAGTTTATTGGGGATTATGTGAGAATTTTTTATTTTTAGTGGGGACAAAATAAGGACTATATAAGAGTTTTTTAATTTCAGTAGGAGTAAAATGTAAAAATAATAAAACTTTTAAGGTAAAAATAAAATAACACAAAATTTTATAGCCCCCACTGGTACCCCCTATATCCGCCACTGATTAGCACTGCACTTAACGCTCCTAGTTCCGACAATTTCTTTCTTGTTGTCGGTAACTTTTTTCGTCCTTTATTTTATAAGAAAAATACATTTTTTCATCTTACAGTACTATAATCTCCCATCTAAAAATACGTATTTCAGAATTCATGATTAATCATTTGAGGCGATTTTTTATTATTATTTTTTTTAAAGAAGAGTCGAATTAAAAAATAAAAAGAAGAAGAAGACGAAGAAGAAGAAGAATTTTTAAAGAAGAATCGTATTAAAAAAATAAAAACAGAGAAATAAACAATATGCAAATCTAACAAGGATCTGATGAAAATCCGAGATTTTAAAATATTTTTATATTTCAATATTAGAAAGTGAAATTTTTTAAAAACAAACTGACCTGCACAGCCATAACGCCACGCTTCTTCTTGGGCGCCAGTTTTCCATCGACGCTCTCATCGGGATTAAAGAAGTCAAGCTCTTCAAGCTCAACATCTGCAAAGGCTTCTAGGAAGTCGACACCGCGGTTATTGCAAAAAATCTCCGGCTCTCCAATGGAGTTCTTGACCACCTCACCTGCAAGGGCATAGAAGGGCACCAGGGCTTGGGCCATGGCCTTTTTCAGCACCCCAACCTGTGTGTTGAACGACCCGAGGGTCGCGTCGGGCTCATCCTTATGATCATGATCAAGTCCTGATGCCACCGGCGGCTTCTCGTAGCAGAAGAAGACGCTGAAGTCGAATGGCGGCAGGAGAAGGTCGAGATTGGACATAGGCAGCCAGTGCTCTTGGAGTGGGAGCACAGGTGCAACCACCTCTTCCTTTCTCACTGTCACTTTGAATGGCCTAATTGCTTGATCTTGTCCAAAACCCATATTTGCGTATCTTTCGCCCTTTCTCTTTTGAGGTTGTGTATTTCGTATGAGACGTCAGAGGGACATGCATTGACTATTTAAGGAAATATTGTTGAGGAGAAACCAAGAAAACCGACATTGTTTATACGGTTATTTACGTTTTTGTATCTTGTATTTTGCTAATATTCAAAATGTATATCCTGCATTTTGAACTTTTACATTTGTATATCGTCAGAGCTTAATGTACAAGTTTATATCATTCTTGGTCAATACTTAAATTTGACATTCAAATGCTCAAATTACCCTTAAAAAGAAAGACTACCATTATGTATTATTTACATTTTTCTACTATAATTTTATTTTTATTTAAAAAACATACAACGTACATAAAAATATAAATAAAGTATTTCCTTTTAATGGTGATTTGTGCGTTTAAGGTAAAAATTAAGTGTTGACCAAGAAAAAATGGTATAAATTTGTATATTATGCGTAATCTGATAGTAAATATTTATAAAAGTTTAAAACGCAGGGTATACTTTTTAATGAAAGCAAAATACATAGTACAAAAACATAAACAAACGCCCTGTTTATATTGTTATACGCACTAGTGGAAAGGTTTTGCAGCCCTTAAAAAATTTTAATTATCATTTGCTATGTACTCTTGAGTTGGAATTTTGAAGATATTTTTATTTGAATTGAGTTGGTATTTAGAATTGTACGTTTGGATGAAAATAAAACTGTTTGGTGTTAAAAAGTATAAAACCTTTAAATATGTGGTTCAAAATATAGCAATATAAATCTTATTTCGTTTCCCTCTTCATCCTATGGAATTAAAAAAAAATCATCTAATTTCTATTTGAAATAAAAAAGTTATGGACTATTAAAATTTAAGTTTTAAGGAGAGATTTAAAGATGTTAAGAGTGAAATTAATTTACCTTTAGAGAAAAATAGAACAAAAAAAAATCTTTGTAAACAATTGGTTGGCATGGACCATTCAAGCATACACTAAAACTTTTTTTTTTTAATTATTATTAGTTACTAAAACTTGATTTAATCCCCACACAAACATTTACTCCATTGACGACAAGAGGCGGCCCGCTAAACCCATTCATATTTTTAATTTAAATAATTTTTGATTTTACTATTTTTGTTCAAATGAGATTCGGTTTTTAATTGCACGTACCCTTTACCAAACTTTAAACCTTTTTGTTTTCTTTCTATATTTTTAATAACAACTTTTTGCACTGAAAAAGAAAGCCTATTAAAACTCAATACGTATTGTGGTCCAGAGGTTTATTATTTTCCTTCAAAAAAATATACATATAATTTCTGAATAAGAAAGTCAAATTTACGCCTCACATTATTTTTAACAATTACCATTTCTTAACGTTTGCTTCTATTTTTACTATATGAATACTTTGTTGTTTGATTTTAAATGATAATATACTAAAGTATGCAAATATATGGTGGATAATCATAGTAAATCACATTTTTAATTTTAAATAAATATTTTGTGCAGTAAGTATTAGCCCCAATCTAGGGATTTGTTGGAGGTAATTTCCATGCAAAATTCTTCACTACAATAACATCCTTTGCAACTATATAACTTCCTAAAAAATTTTCACAGATCTCTCTCGAGGGAGTTTGGCATGTTATTTGCTCCAAAAATAGGTCTGTAGTACAATACATGTTGTCGCCAAAGAGTGAAGCAATAAGACATGTCGTCACTAAAAACTGAAGAGTTATTTTGGTTCATTCTTTGCCTCCAAAAATATGTTTTTAGTGTCGATGTAAGTCATCAGTACTAATAGTTTGAATGGCCAGTTCTCTCACCCAAGTGTTGAAGAACAAGATTATTTTATGATCAACTATTAGCGATGACAAAAGTATTTGCTAATAGTGTTTGATTGATCTTTTTTTTTTTTTTAAAGAATTGTGAAAGATTATCGTCGATAACATGTCATTGTTAAATGAAAAACTTAATAAAATGGGGTCATTTTGTGGTATTCAGAGATGAATTAATCAATTCTGTTGTCACTAAAATGCCTATGTATATAACACAGACTCGAGCCTTCTTCTCCTTTTTTTGCACCAAACACTCTCTATCCCTTTTCGATCTCTAAAAGTTCCTCTCAGATGATCCTTTCTAACCTAAATTTTTTTTCCGCATTTCATTAATTTACTAAAAAAATTTATCTAAAAAATCCCCAAATCCCTGTCTAGAAAATCACTAGAAAACCAACTCTTGCCAACCGCCACTCCCTATTGCCGAGGACGTCCATTTTTGTTGGCCGCTACCCCTTGCCGTTCCAAATCCATATATATGTTTGGATTTGCAAATTTTATATTTGTTTTTCTTCTTCTTCTTCTTCTTCTTTTTTCAAGGTGAAGATAATAAGATGATTTGGTGATGATGATTAAAATTGTGTTGCGAGTATGATGGTGGTTATGATGATGATGATATTTTAGGATAGGTTTTTTTTTAAATGTTAATTTGGAAACTTTATTGGTATGTATTGGGTTAGCTAATTTTAATAATGATGACTGTGATGTAAAAGGATTTTATAAGTTCTATATGTTGATTTGGAGTACTGAATGATGCTGATTTACAAGTTATACATGTATGTTTTTTTGTGTTGTAAGTATAGGATTTTAGTTATATTTTTGCTTATGTTACATGTTCATTAAGATGATTATGTGTACCATCGGTTTTATAGATACTTGGTTGTTATTGTTTTAATTTTTTTTTTCGGTATACAAGAAATGTTCAACATGTAAACCCACTGGTTGTTGTTATTGTTGTTTGATAGAAATTTTTATCTTAATATATATATGATTATTTTTTTTGTGAGTAAATGTCATGTCACGTCACGTACATTTATACATGACAAAGTGTTTATGATCTATCTGTGCATTTTTTTTCTAAATCAATTTTAATTTTATTTTATATATGACCTTTAGGGTAACTCTCATTGCACCTCCAAAATTATTAAAACTCCCACTTTACTCTCTTGTGAATTAGTCTCGTTAAACTTTTTCTTTAGAATTTTCGTTATAAAACATACAAAAAGGATTAGTCACTGCCGTACTTTTCCTCCTCTTTTTCCATATGTTGCTAATAGATTTTCAAAGACAGACCGAAGAAGACAACTTAACCGCACGTCTTAATTAACCATGCACGTTTTCTTTTTGTTCTATTTTGATAGAACTTTTAGTAGAAGGCATTAAGTTAGACTAGAGTGGATGTTTTTAAAATTGAGGGGGGAAAGTGAGAATTAGCAAAAGTTTAGGGTTGCGGGGAAAAAAACTACCATTGCCCTTTAAAAAAAATAAAAAATTTACGGTGAATTTATAAGCTTCTTTGGTTATAGTTTTTATATGGTATTCTTTTGGTAGAACTATTATTTATTTATTTTTTCTTTCTTTAAAAAAAATGGCACCTTACGTAATCTGTTCTGATTTCTTTTGCTACCTATTCACAATATATATACTCTATATATATATATATATATATATATATATTCTCTCTTATCAATATATTATTAAATTATTGAGCTAAAGAATTTGTTGTTTAATTAGATTTATTCTGGAAGTTCATAAACGAAGAAGGGAAATTCAATGAAGACCTTACTGGTGATGTTAGAGGAATGCTAAGTTTATATGAAGCTGCTCACTTGAGGGCACATGGAGATCCTATACTAGAAGAAGCACTTACTTTCACCGCCACTCACCTCAAGTCCTTGACGATGTCTTCGTCCCGGTCGAGCCATTTTCTTGCAGCACAAGTCAAGCATGCCTTGAGGCAACCAATCTGGAAGGGCCACACACACATATATATATATACCACTTGATATGTTGTAGCCTTCTTGTCCATGCAACCGAAATTTTAAAGAACTCGTATGAAGGTCATCTTTATTGTCAATTAATCCGATATCAAAAATCATATTTTTCTGCATCAATCCCAATATTTTACTAATTTCAAGCTCGAAATAATAAGAGATGCCCAATCGTTGGATTGTGTCGATCAATTCTACGTTCTCTGAAGGGCAAGTATTGGCAGTACTAGCAATAAGCATACTCTTCACTTCTTCTTTCAGTTTTTGGACTTCTTGCTCTATAGTATTGTTGTTAACTTCCTTTAAAGAAGGAAAAAAAAAAAAAAAAAAAAAGAAGAAGAAGAAGAAGAAAAATATTAGTACGAGAATTTGGAGAAATTTCTATGCAGCAATTGCATGAGGAAAATGATTCTTATGATGTATTCTGTACCGAAGATTCATACGAATATTTGAGGAAATGACCGCGCCAGATGCTAGGATGATAATTTGCGGAACGGCAATTAATTTCGGGTATGGTTGTTGTCTGAATAGCTGATATTGGAAGTGACATTTTTTTTTTTTTTTTCTGTGAACTCTAGAGGTGCTGTCTTATTGAAGTGGTAGGGCAATTTTTCTTTGTTTTGTTGCACAGCTTGAGTTGGGTGGAGAGTTCCATTAAACTCTTAACTATTTATAGAAGTTCTTTGTGGTGGTCTCATTTTTCTTCTGAAGGCGTGGTGGTTTCGTTAGTCTAACCAATTTGGATTATTTAGACAGTCAAAATGGAATAACATTGGCCCCTGACAGTAATAGTACTTCCGTATAACAAACATCAATTCTATTTTATTTTTTTAGAATGCTTTTAGCTTGCGCCATATACATATATATATATATATATACACACACACACACACGTGATGATTAAGTCAAGATTGAGAAAATTTTCATTTTAAGAAATAGGGTAGAAGATGCCTAAAATTCCGAATATTATTTGAAGAAATTATACCAATATTATTCCCGTTAAGAAAATTTTACGCGATTTTTGTCAAATACAAACTTTAAAGAAGGACACGAATCCAAGTCGTTTTTGGGTTTTGGAGGGCCGACAACTTTGTGGTGTTATGCCCTTCTCATATTAATATTATGTTGAATAAATAATGTGTCACATTTCTTACTTTTATATCTTATGCAGAAATTTGGTCTTTCAGGGAGGACCGTAGCAAAAAACCCTATATATAAAACTTATTCTATACAGATTTTTTTCTGTCAATCTATCACATTAATAACAGTTTGAGATAAGTTATATCTCCTACAAATTGATTCAAAACTACCTTTTTTCATTAGCAGCTAATTCAATGCCTCTTTGGCAGAATCCTCAACATCGAGAACATCTGGAACTTATTCTTTTCATTTTCTTGGCAACCAAACTAGTGGGAAAAAAATCTAAAATTATGTCATTTTGTTGCGAAATAAAAATTTCAGTTTTTACAAGTATAGTCTTGAAATTTTTTTTTCCGATGAATTAAAAAAAAATCAACGTTTTCTTCACGCTCTCTGTCTGTTATACATTTGTGAATCTCATGGAATCCTCAACATCGAGAACATCTGGACCTTATTCCTTTTCATTTTCTTGGCAACCAAACTAGCGGGAAAAAAAAATCTAAAATTATGTCATTTTGTTGCGAAATAAAAATTTCAGTTTTTACTAGTCTTGAAAATTTTTTTTGTAATGAATTAAAAAAAAAAATCAACGTTTTCTTCACGCTCTCTGTCTGTTGTACATTTGCGAATCTCA
This sequence comes from Ficus erecta, assembly GCA_008635985.1. Taxonomy (NCBI): domain Eukaryota; kingdom Viridiplantae; phylum Streptophyta; class Magnoliopsida; order Rosales; family Moraceae; genus Ficus; species Ficus erecta. The sequence continues at coordinate 53,802 of BKCH01000389.1, forward strand.
TGGAATCATAGCTGGAACAATATTTGGACCAGACCTGTTTTCTTATCAAGTTCAACTTAGAGTTATCCAATCCACCACAAGCCCATAGTTCTCAATCGAACTCAAAGACATTTACAACGGTTATGCCACCACCAACGGGATTGTATTGTATTGTCATGTAATTTTTCAAGGGGATTTGCAAATTGCAAAATATGGTCGGGACAGTGCTTATTAGAATAATTTTTTTTTAATATCGGAAGAATTATTTGATGTCCCAATTATCGTTCATACATTCAAAAGTACTCAATGGTTTGGACAGAAAACAAAAGAAAATTATGAGAGCTTAGAACAGTACATACTACTCTCTCCAATTGAGAAATGACAATTGAGAAGACCAAATTATGAAGATGAGTACTTTTGGTAAACCGAAGAACCAATGGCATGTAAAATCAAGTTCTTCACTCTCCCGTCTTTGGCGATGTGCAGCTACATTTGAAGTTAATTATTTTATTCGATAGACATTAAAAATGGAATCTTTAAATGACAAGAATACAACACGTGTTAAGGCCCGTTTGGATAATCATCTCTGGGCATACTTTTAACCATTCATTTCCAAAAATTGTTTGGTCTGACAAAACTACAAATCCACTTCTTTTTCTCTGTCTTCTCTTTATGATACTCAAACTTAAAAATACATAACTTTTTATATATTAAGGGGAAATAATTTATTTTATTATTTTTTTTTATAAGCACTCACAGCGACAAAAATAAGAAAACAAAATCTATATTGTCCATCAAAATCCGAAGAGTTGATCATATTTCTATTGTGGTACTGGTCTAGCTATTCGTCTTGTAATATGTCACCTTTCTCTTTTAGAAGATTGGATTTTAGATGGTTGTTATTTATGTTCTTTTTCTGTACTTACTGTGTATTTTGCTCCTTTGAGAATTGTTTTTTCAGATTCTTAGTAATCCTTTTCCCTTTCATGTTGAATAATTTGTAATTGATGGAAAATTTATAGCATAGTCGTAACAATCTAATTGAAATGTACGAAGTTCCTTTCACACATCAATTATCCGCCCTCTCCATTCGAGAAAGAGAGCTGATCACGAGGGCGATAACTATGGCAAAAAGAGGGGAAATAATTAAAGACTCTCCTTTTCAAGCGTAAGGGCATGTCAAGCTTTGGAATCAACCATGGAAGTTTAAGTATAGCATATCTAAGGCATTGAAGATTAATTTTCTAACTCCTCCAGTAAAACTAAACGTAGACCATTTTCGATATATATGTCAATGTGTTAATGTTATATTTATTACAAAAAATCTCATTTTTGAGATGTTATCTTATTTTCTGCTATCCAATACCTAATTATATCTCATGTTATAAATAATTTAGTTCTCATTATTTTTTTTTTTGTGGAAAAAGTAAGGGGTGGATCAAAGTATTTTTTAATTTTATATTTACTTTGTTAGGTATTTTTAAACCATGGGTTAGAAAAGTAAAATAGACCCATCTATCATATATATATATATATATATATATATGTTCACCATCTTTGACTAGGCAAGGACTTAAAAGTAGGAATGTAACACATCTTGAAAGGTACATTTAATTTTTCTGTTTTGTGATGTCATCTCAGTCTTCTGGGTTATTTGGAAGATCGTGTTAGACAATATATATAGGGAGCATAAATAACGAACAAGTAAATTCAAATAGATTATAACGAAAATGATTACACCGAAACTCAACCTCAACTCGAAGGAAACAAACAAAAAAGTAGATTGTCGAGGCACGTGAATCACACTTTCCTTAAAACAGATTCGTCCCCTCCGTTAAGTGCACGAGGCTTCAACGGATGTCTGTCTCCCAGGATACAATGACAACAACGGTAGTCTAGCACGATCGAAAACCGCTTCCCGCGAACTTGAAACCGAAGTCTTCCCTCTATCACCGAAACTCAAAACCCGACCACTACAAGAGGAAAACTAGAACAAGAAAACAACAAAAGAAAACTAGTGCTCTCACTCTCGGATTTGTGTGTGCTCAAGATGTGTTTTCAATCTTGTGGAGGCCTCCTTATATAGGCTCAAAATTTGGGTGTTACAAAAAACCAAAAGTCTTTTGTTAATGCACCATTAGTGTTGTCCATTTACATCATTGGCATATGAATAGTTTTTTGGAATATGAAAAGATGAAGACTATTCATATTCTTAAAAAAAAAATTCGGAATTTTGTTGGAAGGACGAGAAAAAAAAATTCCAAAACAAAGCCCGTGCGAGGGCAAGCTTGACGGACCGGCATTCGTGTCGCCCACGTCGTGCGGGCGCACACATTGGGCCCCTAACCCACCGGGGCTAGGATTTGCACCCCTCCCCCCTGCGCGTGAGAGAACATCTTGGGTTCACAATCTTACCCAAGTCCAAAAGTGCAAATCCTTATAAAGTCCATCTAGCTTTCATGCCTAAGCAATGTGGGACTCTACATTCTTAATCAACTTTCCAACAAAATTCTATTTCAATAGGCACACTTTGAGCATCAATTTCCCATTCACCCGAATACCATTTTGAGTGTATAAATATATGATTTCGATATCCTCGCGACGGAGAACGTAAATCCACCAAGACCCGTTAATTCTATTAAGTGGGTCCCACTCAAATTTGGTCCTCAAAATGGTTTAAAAACCATTTTTTTCCAACAATCCTCCACATGAATGAAAATTGACCAAGGTCGAGGGAAAACAAAAGACACTACACGGTGATAGAGTTCTACGGTTAACATCTGCATAGGATAGGTAGGCGTTAACCCTTGAACCTTCCCTTGTGAAAATATACTTACTTTACTGGCTGATCAGTAGACGCGTTGTCCTTGAACTGTTCTGCCGTTTGTGTAAACGATAGTATATCTCACACAGATATTTTCCTGACATAGTTTCAGTTCTCATGGTTATGTCCATTTTGACCATGGACATTGTCCTGGTTCTGCAAGAGTTTTAAAGAATTGAGCCCTCGCAATTCTTCTTTGAAGCGGCCCCACTTCTCTCTCACATAGGTGATTTCTTAATCAAGAGTATCCCGTATTACTCCGCTCGGATTCCCGACGCTTAAGAATCATTAAAAGCATAGCTTAACCTATCTCGTACGGGTATCACTGTTTTCATCATAGGAATGAGCTGGAGGGTAACCCCCACAGTGATCCTACTCGGTCTATACAATTTAGTTATCCCATTGAACCTAGATCTTGGGATCTCCAGTCAACTAGGTTGGGTTTCCATTGTTTCGACCTATTATTTCATGGGCTTAAGTCCCATTCCCTTTGATGATTTCTCAACTAGATCTCTATTCAACCCTTTGGTTAACGGATCCGCAATATTTTCTTTTGACTTTACATAGTCAATTGTTATGATTCCAGTTGAGATTAATTGTCTAACGGTATTGTGTCGACGACGAATATGTCTTGACTTACCGTTATACATGACATTCTGTGCCCTGCCAATAGCAGATTGACTGTCACAATGTATACATATTGCAGGCACAGGTTTTGGCCATTCTGGAATATCTTCTAAGAACTGTCGTAGCCATTCAGCCTCTTCGCCGCTTTTATCTAAAGCAACAAACTCAGATTCCATCGTGAATCTAGTTATTACTATTTGTTTAGAAGATTTTCATGATACTACTACACCTCCCAAAGTGAACACATATCCACTGGTGGCCTTAGAATCCTGTATATCAGATATCCAGCTCGCATCTGAATATCCTTCTAGAACAGCAGGAAATCTAGTATAATGCAGCCCATAGTCACGAGTATATCGTAAGTACCTGAGTACTCTAACAATTGCTTTCCAGTGGTCAGCCCCTGGATTACTCGTGAACCTGCTCAAACAGCTCACAGTGAAGGCAATGTCTGGTCTTGTACAACTCATTAAGTACATTAGACTTCCTATCACTCTAGCATACTCCACTTGTGATATACTTTCTCCTCTATTCTTGGACAGATGTTGATTTAAATCAATTGGAGTTCTGGCCACACCAGAATCATCTTTATTGAATTTATCAAGTATCTTGTCCACATAGTGTGACTGAGTCAATATAAGACCATTAGGAGACCTTATGATTTTAATTCCTAATATTACATCAATTGGTCCCATGTCTTTCATGTCAAATCTTGAATTCAACATATCCTTGGTAGATTTGATCATCCGATCATTGCTACCTGTGATTAGCATGTCATCTACATATAGACAGAGTATGACATATCCGTCTTCTGTATTCTTGACATAAACACACTTATCACACTCATTGATTTTGAACCCATTTTTCATCATGACACTATCAAATTTCTCGTGCCATTGTTTTGGGGCTTGCTTAAGTCCATACAAGGACTTCACAAGTTTACAGACTTTCTTTTCTTGTCCAGGAGCTAAACAACCCTCGGGTTGTTCCATATAAATTTCTTCTTCAAGATCTCCATTAAGAAAAGCTGTCTTTACGTCCATTTGATGAACTTCAAGATTCCGCAGTGCGGCAATCGCCAAAATCAATCTTATAGAGGTTATTCTCGTCACGGGAGAATATGTGTCAAAGTAATTAAGGCCTTCTCGTTGTTTATATCCTTTTATTACAAGTCTGGCCTTATACTTATCAATTGTTCCATCTGCCTTCATTTTCCGTTTGAAAATCCACTTAGAGCCTAATGGTTTACTTCCTGGAGGAAGATCCACTAACTCCCAAGTATGATTTTGCAAGATAGAATCAATTTCACTCTTTATGGCTTCTTTCCATAAAGGACCCTCAGTTGAGCTTACAGCTTCTTTATACGTTTGAGGTTCAGCCTCTAGCATATAGGTCAGAAAATCTGGTCGAAACGATTTTTCTGTCCTTGCCCTTTTGCTTCGTCTAGGCTCTTCTTCCTCTTTTTCAGTTTCATAATTTTCCTCTTGGTCCTGACTATTCTCTTCTATAGTCTCATGCGTTCGTTTAGACGAACTTGGACCATCTTCCTTGGAATTACAAGGAAATACATGTTCGAAGAATGATGCATTCCTAGATTCCATTATCGTATTCTTGTGTATATCAGGGTTTTTAGATTCATACACAAGGAACCGATATGCACTACTGTTGTGGGCATAGCCAATGAAGATGCAATCAACCGTTTTGGGACCTATTCTCATCTTCTTTGGCCCGGGTACCAATACTGTAGCAAGACATCCCCATACTTAGACAAGACTATTTTCTGGGCCTCAAAAACCATCTTGAAGCCATGCAAGCTCATCAGTGTTCCAGAAATCAGATTCTTCCGGATATCAGGCACGTACAGCACATTGTGCAGCTTGACTTCCTTCCCGGATGTCATCTTCAGGAATACAGTCCCTTGACCCTTGATCTCAGAAGTTGCAGAATTTCCCATATACAGCTTCTCCCCAGTTTCCAAGGAACTAGATCAGCAAATGCAGCTCTATCTGCACAGATATGACGGGTAGCACCCGTATCTAGCCACCATTCCTTTGGGTTGGAGTCCATCATGTTGACTTCAGAAACCACAGTCGAAAAACTGATTTCAGATACCTCTTGGGCGATGGCGTCCACCACATTGGCCTCTTTCTTCTTGTTTCTTTTCGGCAGTCTACAATCAGCCGACTTGTGACCCATCTTGTCACAATTGAAACACTTTCCTTGGAATTTCGGCTTCTTCGAAACTCCACCTTTAGGTCCCAGCTTGGACCCCGTGTTGTTGAACTTCTTGTTCTTTTGGCCATGCTTCACCACATTAGCCTTAGCGGAATTGGCAACGACATTGTTGGAGAGCTTCTTCTCCGAGCCTCTATTGTCCTCCTCAATGCGAAGTCTCACAATGAGGTCTTCCACGCTCATTTCCTTTCTCTTGTGCTTCAAATAGTTCTTGAAGTCTTTCCACGCAGGGGGTAGCTTCTCTATAATTGCTGCTACCTGAAAAGACTCACTAATAACCATTCCTTCAGCATGAATTCCATGAATGATTAATTGCAGCTCTAGAACTTGACTGATGACGGTCTTGGAATCCACCATCTTAAAGTTCAAGAACTGTCCCACCAAGAACTTTTTAGCACCGACATCTTCAGACTTGTACTTACGATCCAAGGACTCCCACAGTTCCTTGGCTGATCCCTTCATGCTATATACACTATAGAGTGAATCCGACAAGCCATTCAGAATATAATTCCGGCAAAGGAAATCAGAATGCTTCCAAGCATCAACAGCATGCACCACTTGGGCATCTGTCTCATCCTCTCTAATCGTAGGAGGATTCCTCTCTCAGGAATCTCGCAAGATTCAGAGTGGTCAGATAAAACATCATCTTTTGTTGCCACGTTTTAAAATTCAGTCCGGTGAATTTATCCGGTTTCTCATTATGATTAACCGGAACCGAGACCGCCAAAGGCTGCGTTGAAGATGAGGCTACCCGAGGTGATGGCACCGGTGTCACAGATGGATTCTCAGTTGGCACGATGTTCATGTTTTCATCCATTTCTGAAAACAAACCAAATATTAGAACCAAGCTATTTACCAATATAGCAAATAAATACTATAACACCAAGGCAATTAGAGAAAGCGATAAATATATATATATATATAGCTAAATAACATAATACATATATGCTATATATAAGAATCTGAACCAAACAAAACAAACGTTTTCTATAAATGTAACATAATTTATAAAACCAAAACTAATATTATATATAATAATACAAACGTTTTGGAAAGAAAACGTTCATAAAAAAAAACTTGTGAGAATATGAAGAGCTTGGCAGTTTCCAAAAAAAAAAAATTTAAATTACTAAACTTATTTATATATATATATATATATATCAACACCAACAAGAAAAACCGTGCATCTTCCTGTATTTTAATTAAACTAATCAAATATATATATATATATATATAATCGGAAACTGAAAAACGTTAGCAGTACTTTGGTTTTCAACTAATTAGAAAAAAAAAATATATATATATATATATATATAAACTAGAAAACCACAAACTGGAAACGTTAGCAATTCTTAGCCATAAACTGCAGTAACAAAACCAAAAGTTAGCAAATCCTTGTTTCGGAAAAATTGAAGCACCGCAGCAACAAAAAAAATTTAAGCAATTTCGTCCGAATCTGAACAACCTGTTCGTCGTCTATGATACGAATATGTTTTAAGATTGTTAGACAATATATATAGGGAGCATAAACAACGAACAAGTAAATTCAAATAGATTATAATGAAAATGATTACACCGAAACTCAACCTCAACTCAAAGGAAACAAACAAAAAAGTAGATTGTCGAGGCACGTGAGTCACGCTTTCCTTAAAACAGATTTGTCCCCTCCGGTAAGTGCACGAGGCTTCAACGGACGTCTGTCTCCTAGGATACAACGACAACAACGGTAGTCTAGCACGATCGAAAACCGCTTCCCGCGAACTTGAAACCGAAGTCTTCCCTCTATCACCGAAACTCAAAACCCAACCACTACAAGAGGAAAACTAGAACAAGAAAACAACAAAAGAAAACTAGTGCTCTCACTCTCGGATTTGTGTGTGCTCAAGATGTGTTTTCAATCTTGTGGAGGCCTCCTTATATAGGCTCAAAATTTGGGTGTTACAAAAAACCAAAAGTCTTTTGTTAATGCACCATTAGTGTTGCCCATTTACATCATTGGCATATGAATAGTTTTTTGGAATATGAAAAGATGAAGACTATTCATATTCTTAAAAAAATTCGGAATTTTGTTGGAAGGAAGAGAAAAAAAATTTCAAAACAAAGCCCGTGCGTGGGCAAGCTTGACGGACAGGCATTCGTGTCGCCCACGTCGTGCGGGCGCACACATTGGGCCCCTAACCCACCGGGGCTAGGATTTGCACCCCCCCCCCTGCGCGTGAGAGAACATCTTGGGTTCACAATCTTACCCAAGTTCAAAAGTGCAAATCCTTATGAAGTCCATCTAGCTTTCATGCCTAAACAATGTGGGACTCCACATTCTTAATCAACTTTCCAACAAAATTCTATTTCAATAGGCACACTTTGAGCATCAATTTCTCATTCACCCGAATACCATTTTGAGTGTATAAATATATGATTTCGATATCCTCGCGACGGAGAACGTAAATCCACCAAGACCCGTTAATTCTATTAAGTGGGACCCACTCAAATTTGGTCCTCAAATGGTTTAAAAACCATTTTTTTCCAACAGATCGGAAACATTAAAAAATCTATGATTGATGAGAATGATATTTCAATATGTATCACTCCTTATATTGCTGTAGACCGTATAAATGAAGCAAACAACCAATGTTAAATTAAATTTGTACAAGTTCAATGTATCTTACTTTTTTTTTTTTTTTTTAAAGAGAGCAAATTAGTAGAAAAAATGAGCATGAATAATTTCTTCATAACCGTAGTTTCTTCTCTATCCATCAATCAAAAGCTCTAAAATGCAAAACAACTTTGTTTATTTAGGCTGATCTAGAATATAGATATATATCAAATTAAAGTTGTCATCTTGCGCAACATATCCTATCAAATCAATGTCAAAACGTTGTGTGGATTCCATTTTGATGAGACAGAAGAGTTGAGAAATGAATAAGTGGTTGTGGTACAATCATGAAGAGATATGTGGTTATTGTGCTACCTTCCATACAAATTGGAACACCACACAAAGTATTGGAGACGTTGAAGTAATTAGCTGCCAGTCCTTGAGAAAGCCGACACGCGAAGTAGGGTAATGTGGCCCAATCAAAAAAATATATATCGCAATGATAAGTTTTAAAAAACTCTTTAGTCGGATCATATTTGAAAAATGATTAAAAATATAAATTAGAAATTAGAAAGAATAATTAGCATCCAACTCTCAGCTGACTTGGCACTCTTTATTCTAGTAGTTTGTTGGGGTCCGTTTGGGGCCAATTTTTGGAAACATTTGTTTCCAAAATGATTTTTGTCCTTTTCCTCTAATTTTACTATCCATTTTTCCAAACATTAAAAAAAAAAACTCAAAATTTAAAAGTCTATAATTTTATCATTTTAAGTCGAAATGAGATGAATTGTTTTTTTTAATTGCGGAACGAACAAGATCCATATTGCTAATTTTTTTCCAAATGCATTTCAAGTTTTTACATTTTTTCATTCAAAACAGTTCATTTGCACTAAACACACATTTCCAAAACTTAAACCATGTCCAATCTCCAAAACACCATCTCCAAAAGTTGACCACAAACGGGGCCTCAATATTAAAAAATTTTATAATACCATCTTAATGATATTTCTAGACTTCAGTTATATGTTGAATGACTTCATAATTTTGTCAAACAAGTAATATTTATGCATACTGAAGTTACTTATAAGGTTTAGTTTATATATGTTGCATTAAAAAAAATTTAATTCTATCATTTTCACTAAACACACATTTTCAAAACTTAAGCCGTATCCAATCTCCAAAACATCATCGCCAAAAGTTGACCCCAAACGGGGCCTCAATAAACTAAACCTTTTTTCATATTGTTGACACTCTTTCAAGAAGGAAATTTATAATTTTATTCCTTACACTCCAAAACGCTTTTTTTCCAAACAGGACCTTAATATCTCCTACCTATGTTTCCTATTTGTATTTAGCACTGATACCCTATAAACTTTTCACATTTTGATAACTTACACCCTAAACTTTTAATTTTGACAATTTACCCCTAAAGTTGCTATATTGTTACAATGTACCTTAGTTAATTTTACATGAAATAAAAGATTTGAAGTTGGGAGATTTCCATTAGTATTTGTTTTAGATTTATAAATTTTTGGTTGGAAATGGGTTTTTCGGTCTTCACATGAGGTATACGTAGATTTTTCATACCTAATTTAACAGAAAATTAACTTATATGGGCTACATTGAGACAATTTAGCACGTTGAGCGGGTTAATTACTAAAATCAGAATTTTGGAGGTTAGTTTTCAAAAGATGAAAAAATTAAGGGGCATCAGTGCTAAATACTTGATATATGTTAGTAGATTTTAAAATTCAATCACTATTTTTAACCATAAATTGATAGTGTTTTCTTAAATAAAAATTTAACTATATCTCACCTATATTTGTTGAACTTTTGGACAATTTTCATTTTCTTTCTTAAACTTGTAAAACTCTCATTTTATTCCTTAAAACTTTAAATAGTTCGCTATGGACCCGTACGTATTCATGAAGCAAGCAAAACAATGTTAAATTAAATTTGTACTATTTTTCTTTTTCCTCTTTTTATTTTGTTTTTGCTTTTTTTTTTTTCTTTTTTTTTTATATGGTTACCTTCATTTCGAAAGCAAACTAGGTAAAAAAAAATGAACATGATTAATTTCTTTATGTGCGCAGTTTCTTCTCTAGCCATCAATCAAAAGCTCTAAAATCCAAAACAACTTTATTTGTTTAGACCGATTTAGGATAGATATCACATTAACGTTGTCATAGTGCGCAACGTATCCTATAAAATCCGATAGATATGGAATTGATGGGACAGAAGAGTCGTTTTTTTTTTTCTTTTTTTGTTCGAAAAGAATAAGTGATTGTGGAACCTACCATACAGTTGATCATAAGAATGACATTTTGATTTAAATACCACACAAAGTATTGAAGATTTTGAAGTAATTAGCTGCCAGTCCTGGAGAAAGCCGACAAGCGAAGTGGGGTAATGTGGCACATTCAAATATATATATATATATATATATATATATCAATGAAAAGTTTTTAAAAACTCTTTAGTCGGATCATATTTTAAAAATGATTAAAAATATAAGTTAGAAATTAGAAAAAATAATTAGCATCCAACTCTCAACTAACTTGGCAACTCTCTATTCTAGTTGTTTATTAGGGTCCGTTTGGGGCCAATTTTTGGAAACAATTGTTTCCAAAATGTTTTTTTGTCATTTTCCTCCAATTTTACTATTTACTTTTTTAAATATTAAAAAAAGACCTCAAACTTTAAAAGTCTATAATTTTATCATTTTAAGTCTAAATGAGATGAATTATCATTTTGAATTGCAGAACAAAACAAAATCCATATTACTAATTTATTTCCGAATAAATTTCAAGTTTTTCTATTTTTTCACTACAAGCAGTTCGTTTTCACTAAATGCACATTTCCAAAACTTAAGCCATGTCCAATCTCCAAAAGTTGACCCATCAAACATGGCCTCAATATTATTTATCTTCATTTGAAATGAAAAATACATGGGATACATCCCGCTTAATTCTTTGAAGTAGGATCCAGTTACATTGGGATTTTGATATGTTATTTATTAATAGCCCATCCCTTATTTTAAACATTTATGAATTAATTTTTCTTTTTTAATTATATAATGGGACATATAAAGAATAAGTATGCAAGAGTAGTACTAACCTAGTTAGAATGTATTTTTAATGACCCTCAAATACTACATAGGTTGTTAGCATGCTTACTTACAAATACTTGAACTTATTACCGAAAACTTTACACTTTTTTTTTTTTTTTTGGATGCAACATAAATTAACTAAACCTTCTAGTCAAAAGCCATTACCACGAATGTCGGCTACATCTAGGAGCGAAATCTATAAAGAAGAAAGCCAATAAAATCCTTTGCAACTGCTGCCGTACAAAAAGGCTATGAATTTAAAACACCATGTCTTCCGACAGATACACTCCCGTATTTGAGTGAAGATAATGAACCTTTTATATTTTTAAATTATTTTTTGTTAGAAACATATGATTTATTTTTTTTAACAAGAACTAAATGAAAAAGTGGAATAACAACAAACAAAATACCTCTATAGGGGTTTAGACTTAATGGTTGTAGAAGGGAAAAAAGAAAAACAAGAAAAACAAATAATTTAGTTATGATGAGTTTTTTGGAAAAAGTAAGGGGTGGATGAAAGTATTTTTTTAATTTTATATTTACTTTGTTAGTTATTTTTAAACCATGGGTTCGAAAAGTAAATAGACCCACCCAATATATATATATATATATATATATATATATATAAGTTCATCATCATTGACCAGGCAAGGACTTAAAAGTAGGAATGTAAAATATCTAATAATATTGAACACATCTTTAAAGGTACTTTAATTTTTTTATTTTGTGGTGTCATCTCATTCTTCTGGGTTGTTTGGAAGATCAGAAACGTTAAAAAAACCTTTGATTGCTGAGAATGGTATTTCAATATGCATCACTCCTTATATCACTGAGGACCGTATTAATGAGGCAAACAAACCAATGTTAACTTAAATTTGTACAAGTTCAATGTATCTTACTGTTTTTTTTTTTTTTTTTTTGAGAAAGCAAATTAGTAGAAAAAATGAGCATGAATAATTTCTTCATAAGCGCAGTTTCTTCTCTATCCATCAATCAAAAGCTCTAAAATGCAAAACTACTTTGTTTATTTATGTTGCATAAAAAAAATATTATATACTATCATTTTCACTAAACGCAAATTTCCAAAACTTAAGCCATGTTCAATCTCCAAAACATCTTCTTCAAAAGTTGACCCCAAATGGGGCCTCAATAAACTAAACCTTTTTCATAGTGTCAACACTCTTTCAAAAAGGAAATATATAATTTTTTTCCTTACACTCCAAAACGCTTTTTTTCCCAAACAGGACCTTAGTATCTCCTACCTATGTTTCCTATTTGTATTTAGCACTGATACCCCGTAAACTTGTCACCTTTTGACAACTTACACCCTAAATTTTTAATTTTGACAATTTACCCTCTAAAGTTGCTATATTGTTATAATATACCCACTTTAGTTAATTTTACACGAAATAAATGATTTGAAGTTGGGAGATTTGTATTAGTATTTGTATTAGATTTAGAAATTTTTTGTTGGAAATGGGCTTTTGGGTCTTCACATGGGATGTACATTGGTTTTTCATAACTAACTTAACAGAAAATTAACTAGTTTGGGGTACATTAAAACAATTTAGCAAGTTGAGCATGCAAATTACCAAAATTGGAAGTTTGGGGGTAAGTTTCCAAAAGTTGACAAATTTAAAGGGCATCAGTACTAAATAATTGATATCTGTTAATAGATTTTAAAATTCAAACACTATTTCAAAATATAAATTGATAGTGTTTTCTTAAATTTAAATAATAAATAAAAATATAACTATATCTCATCTATATTTCTTGAACTTTTGGACAATTTTCATTTTCTTTCTTAAACTTGTAAAACTCTCATTTTATCCCTCAAAACTTTAAATCGTTCGACTTAATTTTTCATTGTTGTGGTGTCATCTTAGTCTTCTGGGTTGTTTGGAAGAAACTTTAAAAAAGCTATGATGGTTGAAAATGATATTTCAATATGCATCACTTCTTATATTGCTATGGACCCGTACGTATTCATGAGTAAGCAAAACAATGTTAAATTAAATTCGTACTATTTTTCTTTTTCCTTTTTTTGTTTTTTTTTTTTTGGTTATCTTCATTTAGAAAGCAAACTAGGTAAAATAAGGAAAATGAGTAATTTCCTTATGAGCCCAGTTTCTTCTCTAGCCATCAATGGAAAGCTATAAAATCCAAAACAACATTATTTGTTTAGACCGATATAGGATAGATATCACATTAAAGTTGTCATCGCGGGCAACGCATCCCATAAAATCCTATAGATATGGAATGATTGGACAGAAGAGTCCTCTTTTTTTTTTTTTTTTTTTTTTTTTTTGAAGAGAATTAGTGATTGTGGAACAATCATGAACAGAGATGTGATTATTGTGCAACCCACCATACAGTTGATCATAAGAATCACATTTTGATTTAAATACCACACAAAGTATTGAAGACTTTCAAGTAATTAGCTGCCAGTCCTTGAGAAAGCCGACAAGCGAAGTGGGGTAATGTGGCCCATTCAAAATATAAATATATATATATATATATATATATATTAATGATAAGTTTTTAAAAACTCTTTAGTCGGATCATATTTGAAAAATGATTTAAAAAAATATAAATTAAAAATTAGAAAGAATAATTAACATCCAACTCTCAACTGATTTGGCACTCTCTATTCTAGTTGTTTATTGGGGTCCGTTTGGGGCCAATTTTTGGAAACAATAGTTTCCAAAATGATTTTTGTCCTTTTTCTCCAATTTTACTATCCACTTTTGCAAACATTAAAAAATAAAACTCAAACTTAAAAGTCTATAATTTATTATTTTAAGTCGAAATGAAATGAATTATTATTTTAATTGTGGAGCGAAACAAGATCCGTATTACTAATTTTATTTCCGAATACATTTTAAGTTTTTACATTTTTTCATTCTAAACAGTTTTTTTTTTTTACAAAACGCATATTTCCAAACTTAAGCCATGTCCAGTCTCCAAAACACCATCTCCAAAAGTTGACCCCAAACGGGGCCTCAATATTATATATCTTCATTTGCAAATGAAAAATACATGGGATACATCCCGCTTAATTCTTTGAAGTAGGATCCAGTTACATATGGATTTTAATATATTGTTTATTGATGGCCCTTCCCTTTATTTTAAAGGTTTATATGTTAATTTTTTCTTTTTTAATAATATAATGGGACATACATATAAAGAATGAGTGTGCAAGAGTAGTACTAACCTAGCCATAATGTATTTGTAATGACCTAACTACATAAGTTATTACCATGCTTACTTATAAATACTTGAACTTATTACCGAAAACTTTAACTCTTTTTTTTTTTTTTTTTTTTGGATGTAACATAAATTAACTAAACCTTCTAGTCAAAAGCCATTACCACGAATGTCGGCTAAATCTAGGAGCGAAATCTATAACGAGGAAAGCCAATAAAATCCTTTGCAACTGCTGCCGTACAAAAAGGCTGTGAATTTAAACCACCATATGTCTTCCGACAGATACACTCCCGTATTTGAGTGAAGATAACGAACCTTTTATATTTTTAAATTATTTTTTGTTACAAACATATTAATTATTTATTTTAACAAAAACTAAATGAAACAGTGGAATAACAACAAACAAAATAACTCTATAGGGGTTTAGACTTAATGGTTGTAGAAGGGGAAAAAAAAAAGAGCAAATAATTTAGTTCTGATAATTTTTTTTGGAAAAAGTAAGGGGTGCAACAATGTATTTTTTTAATTTTATACTTTCTTTGTTAGGTATTTTTTTATAGAATGGGTTAGAAAAGTAAAATTGACCCACTCATTATATATATATATATGTTCACCATCTTTGACGAGACAATGACTTAAAAGTAGGAATGTCGAATATCTAACAATATTGAACACATCTTGAAAGGTACATTTAATTTTTCTATTTGTTGATGTCATCTCAGTCTTCTGGGTTGTTTAGAAGATCGAAAACGTTAAAAAAGCTATGTTTGTTAAGAATGAAATTTTAATATGCATCACTCCTGATATCGCTGTGGACCGTATTAATGAGGCAAACAAACCAATGTTAAATTAAATTTGGACAAGTTCAATGTATCTTATTTTTTCTGCCTTTTTTTTTTTTTGTTGATTATTTTCATTAGAAAGCAAATTAGTAGAAAAAATGAGCATGACTAATTTCTTCATAAGCGCAGTTTCTTCTCTGGCCATCAATCAAAAGCTCTAAAATGCAAAACTACTTTATTTCATCTTGCCCAACATATCCTATCAAATCTATGTCAAATGTTGTATGGAATAGATTTTGATGTGACAGAACAGTTGAGAAAAGAATAAGTGATTGTGGTGCAATCATGAAGAGATATGTGGTCATTGTGCTACTTGCCATACAAATTGGAACACCATAAAAAGTATTGAAATGATAACACTACTACAAAACGTGGAATACACGACGGAAAAAACACGACGGTTTTAAAAAAACCGTCGTGAAAAATGGGGTCAAAACACGGAGCGGACTCGATTTTCTGAAAACCGTCGTGGAATCCGAGATTGCACGACGGTCTTTTAAAGACCTTCGTGGAAGCGCCCGGCGGTTCCATGACGGTCTTGAAAGACGGTCGTGGAATCTCCGGGATTCCACGACGGTCTTCAAAGACCGTCGTGGAATCTCCGGGATTCCACGACCGTTTTTTTATAAACCGTCATCGAAAAATGGCGATATGTTTTCCTAATACAGATTGTACAGATTGTTGCTCCTGAGATTTCCACATCAATACACCAGATGCAGTAAACTAAATTCGTTTTAGAAAGCTCAGAAGGAAATACGGAACACCATTGTGTGACGCCACCGTCTTCTATCGATCATATCAATATCTCTTGTAAGTCATGATCACACAAACTTACTTCTATGTTGGTATCCTATGTATTTTTTATTTATGATTTTATATTAAATTTGTATGTTTAATAATTGCTTTTGATACATTGAAGAATTTTTTATGTTGGGATTGCTTTTGATACATTGAAGAATGCAATAGGCCGGGTGTTCAATATACGAAATTATCATGATCAAATTGTTAATTTTTTCCGGCACTTAGTTTGTATGTTTATTCGCCTTTTTTGTTAATTGTTCAATTAGTTAATGCGTCGGTAGCAGTGTTCAATTAACTAAATGAAATTAAATGCATGCATTTTAAAATTACGCACACTTTGACTTCGAACGCTTTGAATTCTTGATTTAGGATTTGCAAATCATGGATAGAAAATGGATGTGGTTTGATAGATTGTCTAAAGCATATGAAGATGGTGTTGAAGAATTTTTGTCATTTGCCAAGGCTCACCTACAAGATGATAAGATTCCTTGTCCGTGGTCAAATTTGTGGTAATCATAGATCTCATTCAATTGATAATGTTAGAGGGCATTTGCGCGCTTATGGGATTATTTGTTCTTACCAAACATGGTATTTACATGGCGAAGCTTTTTTCGATATTAATTATTCATCGAGGAGTACTACTAAAGGTAAAGAGCCTATTGTTGAGGAAGACGACGTTGGTGATAATATGTTCAAGATGGTCAATGATTTGGAAGAAAACTTTGTTCACCGCCCGGAGTTATTTGAGGAAATGATTAATGATGCCGAAACGCCCTTGTATGTCGGGTGTACAAAATATACGAAATTAGGGGCATTGGTTAAATTATGGAATATGAAAGCGTCGGGAGGGTGGACGAATTCTAGTTTCACGACTCTTTTAGAATTTCTAAAAGATGTTATACCCGAGGATAACAATGTAATAACCCGAATTTTAAGACTCTAGATTTCCTTTGAATGAGGAAAACTTAAGTCTAGATCATGTTTAGAATGGAATATCGGTATAAGTTTGAGTTCTCATTTAACTAGTAACGAGACTCAACGATGGATTACTTAGGCCAGTATAAAGCATTTTAAGGAAAATGACGTGTTGAAATTTCATGATTTCATGATGGTCAAAGTTTGACCAAGATAGTCAAAGTTGACCAAAAGTCAAAGGTATGAGATCGCTCTAAAATAATCGTGAATAATATTTGGAGCAATGGGGATTTAGCAGTTTCAAGTTCTAAGAAGAAAAATCCATACACAGTCCAATTTTACGAAGATGAACTCCGAACTGCAATTTAGTGAAACAGTACTGTTTTAAGTGAAAAACAGTATTAGTATTGATTAAGTTAGTAGGGAAATGGACTGAAACCCTATATTTAAGGATTTTGGAAATTTAGTGGACCATTATGTATGGAATTGAAGCCAAGTGGCTCCACCAACACCGTCCACCTCACAGGGACTAGAGTGCAAATATTTTGGGCATTAAGGATTAAAGTGCAATTTTAAGAAAAGTAAATAAGAATGTAATTTTTGAATTATGGAATTTATGGATATTCCTAACCAAGCCTCCAACAAGGCCAATGGTTGGTTACGAATTAGTTAGCTTGGTTACATTGGAACAAGCAATTAAGCTAGAGATAAGTTTGAGAAGATTTTTATTTGCTTCCCACATGCTATGGTCGGTTCTTCATCCTTGGAGAACAAGGAATGTGCTTAGGTAAGCATGCTTAGGTATGCAAGGTGACACAAGCAAGGAGAAGTAAGCAACCAAGTGGCTTGTTGAGCAAGCAATCTGGTTCATGCACCTAGTAGGGCCGGGTTCTCCTTGGTGGCTTGGAGAGCAAGCTTAGTTATCTTTTAGCCACTTGGTGAGCAAGAAAAACCAAGATAGAGATAAGCTAGAAGGGGATTCCATGCACCACAAGTAACAAGGCTCCACTTGGCACCTCATGACCGGTCCTTGAAGCCTTAAAGGGCAAGGGAATTTTTGGTGATGATGTCACCAAGGTGACATAAGCTAGGTGATGCAAGCAATGGCTTGTTGGGCAAGCACTTGCATTCCAAGCCTTCATGGCCGACCACACCAAGGGGGGGAGGACACCTCATCAAATCATCATTGAATTTTAGGGAAAGAAGTTTTCCCTTGTTCTCTAAGGGAATGGCTAGCCAATAAGGCCACACCACATCACCTAGGTGGCTTGATGAGCAAGTATTTTGCTCATTAACCAATTAAACCCTTAGGTGTAATTAGGTTCCATTTCTCCTTTTTTCCTTCCACTAGAAGCCGAACTTCAAGGAAGAGGAAAGACCAAGTGATGGTCGGTTTTCTTGAGCAAAGAGTTAGAAGAAAAAGTTTGGATCCAAAGTTAGATCTAATCTCAAGGAGTTAAGGTAATCCTATTCTCCTAAACCCCTCTAGTTCTTTAATTAAGTTTTGATTCAAATTATGTGTATTTTCATGTGGGAGAGGCCGAAAATTTGGAACCCCGATGGGAGGGGGATGGCCGAATATGGTGATGAGCAAAAGAGGGGAGGTGTTGGCCCCAAAACCGCCCTAAACCTAGCACCAATTTTGGTGTGAATTAAGGTAAATCTCCATTGGTTTTCTAAGCTTTTTAAATTGAGTTTCAAATTGGAGATTTAAGTGTATTTCAAGCTTGATTTGTATGAGCATAAGCTCATTTAATTTTCTGCCCTAATTAGGATTTTAAGGTTTGTGTTTGATTGATGTTTGGTGTTGCAAATCAAACGTTTTGCAAACCCCGGTTTGGTGCAAGAACACCCAAGGGTTTTGCTTTTCATGAAGATGTTTAAGTGATATATGACTGCATGTGTTACGTTAGAAGCACTGCAGGTCGTCGTAGGCTCACGGCCAAAGCCGTTCGAGGTAGTGTGCACGTAAAATTTACGTAAAACGAACTTAAAACCGAAAAACTGCCATTTTCGGGTAAAACTGACCAGTTTCGGGAAAGGGAAATTTGAGGCCCTTAGAGGCCGAATTTGGGAGAAATTTAAAACACGAAAGTTGTTCGGTAAGGGTTTTTCCTAGGGGGTTACATCTACCGTTTTCAAAAATAAGGCCCCAATGGCCTCCATTTACCCCAAAACCCGTGGCTGATCCCAGACCCAGTTTTCAGTCAGTTTTACGGGATCACCAGTTTTCAACAAAAACTGGGACGAATCTAGGCTGAATTGGAATTTTTGAAAAACATGAAAGTTTTAGTATTTTTCGAGAGCTACAACTTTCGTGAAGAAAACTTTTCAGATTCGAACCAATTTTTAAACTGGGATCGTTTTGAAGGGTGCGCAGGGAATCCGAAAACTCCTGCACCACTAGCTTTACAAATGTTTCTAGAAAACTATTTTCTACTTACAAACTATTGTTTCGATTATGGAAAACTGTTCCAAGGGCAGTTTTCATAACCTCAAATGATTTTATAAAGCACTAATCCAAGAGTTTGGGATTTTTACGATTTAAGTAAAGGATTTTTAATGAAGTTTTGGGATTAATTTCCCTAATTTTCCAAGTAAGGGAAAATGAATTTTTCAAGTTGGAGTATAGCAAGCGATTAGTTTACGAAAGGTAACCGGGAGTTATACCCGAGTTACTGGGTCAGCCCAAAGCCCAAGGTTGACCCAACAATGGTTGACCATAGTTGACCGAAGTTGACCATTGTTGACCATAGTTGACTTTGGTTGACTAACAAGTGGATTTTAGTATAACCTTAAGGGTTAGTCAAGATAACCCTAAAGGGTTAGTCAAGATAACCCTAAAGGACACCAAGATTAATAAACTGGGCTAAGGTATAGGGTTACTATTTGTAACCCAGTAAGACATCTAGTATCGGGGACATACAACTAGGAATATGTAGACATGTTGGTTAGATCCCCAACATTCCACAATACTAATTAGACCCTTACCTATGTCCTTCAACTAGCAGGAGGAAACCTGCAGCTGTAACCAGAGGAGAAGCAGCACTACGTAGGACATAACGAGAGAAGTAAGTACAACTCCGCCTACAGCATAGGCCCTTTGTTGTTACTTGCCTGATGTAATGTGCTGATATGTGATAATGTGTTATGCTATGTTATGGCTATGATATGCTAAGTTATGTTATGACATGTAATGCCATGTTTTCAGAAATGCCATGTTTTCAAAAAAGGCCATGTTTTGACTAATGTTGATTATGTTGTAATATTGTGACATCATAAAGCATGTTCACTAATATTAAACCACTTGGTAAGAACAAGACAAGTAGGATGTTGTGTCGTGCCGACTTGCCACAAAGGCGGGTTTAAATGGTATGGTTCATGGTTTGAGTTGGATTGGAAGGCTACCTAAACTACTCCATGTTAAACTTTGTGTTTCATGGTTTGAGTTAAAACGGACTGCCACCTTCAACCATTCCTTGGCTATGTACCACGGTACGAGCACACATGATATGTAAAGGAATAGAACTAAATTAAGTTATAAATCCATAATTGATTCATAAGAGATTATAATTGGTTCATGCACAATGATATGTTTTGTGTCGCGGATGTAATAGTTGTACTTGCTGAGCGAAAGCTCACGTCTTACGTCTATGCTGTAGGTAAGTATCCTGCCAGCAATCTCTGATGCAATACTGTGGAAGGCTGGTGCTGCGGACTGTGAAATGTGGGATGGACACTGCCACAGCTTTTGAAAAAAAAATATATACTCTATAAAATATGAAGTAATGAAAAAGGGTTTTCATATTTTCATGACGTTTTAAGTATGGATGACAAAGTTTATATAAGGCAAGCAAGTTGCCTCTTGTGGTACCAACCCACATTAGTTCGGGTTTGGTCTACAACATGATTTAGATGGCCTTCAAGGAAGGTTTGAAAGTTCGGTACTCAAGGAAGTACCTATCAGTAAGTATGAGTTTGAGAATGAAGTTCAACTTCAAAGTTTTAAAATAAAGTTTAAAAAAAAAAAAAAAAAAAAAATTTCTCGACAGTTATTTTCCGCAAGTTTAATTTAAGTATATAAGTAAGGTGACGACCCGGCCCATGTCTACGTAGTCGTTCCCCTACGTAGATGGTGGGAAATCGGGGCGTGACAAACAAAGTGCCACCTAGTATGTACGAGGCGAAGAAGACTTTGAGCACTTTGGGAATGGAATATGAAAAGATACATGCTTGTCCAAATGATTGCGTCCTTTACCGGAAAGAATGAAGATTTAGATTAATGTCCAAGATGGAAGAAGGGGAAGATGCCATCGAATGGTAGAAAAGGAGTGCCGGTTAAGGTGCTATGGTACATTCCAGCGGCTCCACGTTTTCGTCGTTTATTCCGCAATGCCGAGCATGCTAAAAATTTGACATGGCACCATGATAAACGTGTTGATGATGGCAAACTTAGGCATCCGGCCGACGCACCACAATGGAAGACATTTGACGACAATCATCCAGATTTCAGTGCAGAACCAAGGAATTTACGTCTCGGTTTGTCGACGGACAGAATGAACCCACATAGTAACATGAGTAGTCGGCATAGTACCTGGCTAGTCATACTTGTCAATTACAATCTCCCTCCGGAATTGTGCATGAAGCGGAAGTTCTTGATGTTGACATTATTGATCTCAGGCCCTCAACAACCAGGGAATGATATTGACGTGTACTTGGCACCATTAATCGATGACCTAAAAAGGTTGTGGGAAGATGGTTTACAAGTTAGAGATTCTTACCGTGAAGATACGTTCAATCTACGTGCAATGTTGATATGGTCAATTAATGACTTTCCTGCACTTGGCAACTTATTTGGTTATCCCGTGAAGAGTTCTATAGGATGTCCAGTTTGTATGAAGGAAACAGCCTCTATCCGTTTGAAGAATGGTAAGAAAACCGTTTACCTTGGTCACGGGAGGTTCTTGCCAACGAATCATCGGTACCACGCAAACAAAAAAACTTTTGATGGTAATACCGAAGAAAGATCCGCTCCTCGGATTTTGTCTGGCGAATCCGTTTTTGAGATGGTTAAAGATGTAAAAGTAGTTTTGGGGAAGAGAAACGTAAGGCTCCAGATGTCGATGGACCTTGGAAGAAGAAGTCAATATTTTTCGAACTTCCATATTGGAAGTCACTTTACGTTCGTCATTGCCTAGATGTTATGCATATTGAGAAAAACGTTTGTGAATCGATAGTGGGCACGTTGCTAGACATTCCAAACAAAACAAAAGATGGTGAAAAAGCACGCATGGATCTTGAAGAGATGAAGATTAGACCAAATTTGCTCCCCGAGAAAAGATCGACCGGCACATACTTACCTCCGGCAAAGCACACATTATCGAGACAAGAGAATAGAAGGCTTTGTGAATGGCTTTCGTCCGTGAAAGTGCCAAGTGGATACTCTTCTAACTTCAAAAGGTTGGTGTCGATGAAGGATTTGAGGCTTATTGGAATGAAAACACACGATTGTCATATCTTGATGCAACAATTATTACCTCTTGCATTGCGGGGGGTTTAACAAAAGATGTGAGATATGCAATTACAAAGCTATGCTCATTCTTCAATTCAATTTGCTCTAAGGTAATCGATCCACTTATGCTAGATTCGCTACAATCTGAATTGGTGATGACTTTGTGCATGTTTGAGAAGTTTTTTCCACCAGCCTTTTTTGATATAATGATCCACCTAACGGTGCACTTAATCGATTCTATGCTTGTTTTAGTTTGAATTAGTTTTATATTAATAAAATTGATTGGGTTATGCACGGATTCGTCAATTTTCCGGAAACCATCGTTGATGTCGGTGGGTTAGATGTTAGCACATGACATGGAAAGATCAAATGCCTCTTTTATAAGTTGTGTGTCATTTCCGTAATTAATTAAGTAGATCGAAAACTATGTTTACTTGCACGCCTTAACAATTATTTTGTAATGATTTAATGACAACATTTTTTTGTTTTTTTAACGTGTTTCGGTGCGGGGTTGTTTTAGATTGATTTAAAATGTCACAAGAGCACGAGGAAGAACACTCAACTCAAACTCAAATTGGAAAACCACGACGACTCAACTCACCTAGATTCAATCCCGATGAAGATGGTAAACGAAGAGCAACTCTTATGAAAAGTTCACCAAGTTAGGACAAAGGGAGAAAGAGTTCCAGTTTCGTTCGACGCGAAAGGGCAACCAATAGGGAAGGGAGGAGATGCATTACAGAGTTGGATTGGAGTGCTTGCTCGAGAGCACATACCCATTTGGATATCCGACTTTAGAAGTGCAGATTTAGCCGAAAGGAAAGAAAGAGTGTGGGCGGAAATCGTAACATCTTTCACTGTAGGTGAATCGTTTAAAAACAAGCTTTAAAGTCATGTGCAGAGTCGGCAAAAAATTTCAGATATGATCTTTACCAATCTTTTGTACGAGATCATATTGACGAAGAAGGTGTGTGGCAAAGACCGACAAAAGTGGTTCACAATTACCCCACAATCAGCCAGGATGATTGGGAAAGTTTCGTTACGTATCGTCGGTCGTCGGAATTTAAAAGACTATCCGAACACGGAAGTGAGACAAGGAAGAAACTCAAATACGGATCATTGGGAGGCCGAGACGGATATAGGAAACGTGACCAAGCACATGTACGTGAATAACTTACCGAGTATTTGTAAATGGTCTGTTTTACTTGCTTACAATTTCTTCGTATATGTTTACTAATGGTAATTATTAAATTGTAGTTCGAGAAGACGGGAACGTACCCAGAGAGGTTTGAAAATTGGTTGGACATGCGCGTCCAGCCAGATGGCACTTTCAAGAATGAAGCGTGTAAAAATGTTGACGATATAATAGTAAGTTTTCGAATGAGATTAAATTATATTAAGCTCGTATACTCGTTTATGTTTTACGAAGTCCTAACATATTGTTAAATTGTTACAGGATGACTTCAGTGAACAACAAACACAAGGTAGTTTCGAGTCTGTGGGGACAAGGACATATTGACCAAGGCATTAGGAAATCCCGAGCATTCGGGTCGGATTCGAGGTCAATCTAAGTTTGTCAAGCAGTCGCAATACTTTAACGTTGCGGGGGGCTACCGCGAGAATCCTGAAGTATTGGGGATGAAAATGAAGCTAGCCGCATTAGAAAGAACCGTCGAGGAATTATGTGTGAAGCACGGTATCAACCGAGAGACTATGGAAGAGGAGCAAACCGGACTGACAGTTGATCAACACAACAGCTTCAAGGCTAGCTGCACTCTGAATGAAAAAGGAGCTGAGGCGTCGGATCCGAAGGCCATGCCGAACGCAAGTAAGGAATGCCATTTATTTCTTCCTGATTTAATTAATGGAGGAGATGTGCTTGTTGCAACCGGCAGGGCATACATGGAATGTGTTCCAACGGACACGATCCATGGGATTCCTTTAGGTGAGGAAATGTACGAGTGACAATTACAGTCCCAAAACTAAAAGGTGCACTCCTACCTATTCCGACGCACGACACCACATCTATTGAAGAAGCTGTCGGTGGGTTTGTTGCTTGGCCGAAACGGTTAGTAGTCGTTTCTCCAAGTTTTAGCCAGGCAAGCAAAGGTCCCAGTCATGCTCCTGACCGAGAAGCCGAGGGGAGCAAACGAACCAAAAGAGAGCAGGGAGGAAGAAACTACGGTCACAAACGGAGGTAGAACAACAACCGGCGGAAGGAGAAATGCCTTCGTTTGACTTTAATGACATTCCGTGCGATTTGAAAATGTTGGCATATTACGCACAAAATTCCATGCGTGACGGTACACAAATAATCTTCCAGCAACAACAGTTCGTCCTTGGCGATGACATGCCCATATATATTGGGTTTGAAGATGTCTACCATTTCATAACATTTAAAGAAATCAGTGTAAATAGCATAATGGTTTACATCAGGTATTACATTTTTTGCTTAATCTATTTAATTATTTATCAATCTTAATCTTATATACATCAGTTTTGTGTAACAATTCACCATTAATTATTTTGCAGATACTTAGCGGATTGTTGTGCAAGGGCAGGTATGGATCAACGGTTCGAGTTTATTTCTCCAGTCATCGTCTCACCAGTTCAACGCGTTGCCGATCGTGCCGCCTACGTTCGAGAGAGGGCCGATTACATTCTACAGGTCATAAGAACGCTCCACAGGGAAAGCTATTTCTCATGCCATATAACAGCGGCCAACATTGGGTATTGGCAGTTATAGATCCATGGGAGGACTTGGTCCTATATTTTAATCCTCTCGGAAACGAACCGGGTGATGATTTTAAAGACCTTATTACGACGTAAGTATTTATTGATGTTCATATATATATGATATTATGCATACAATTATAATTGTTGTAATATATTGTTTTGAAATTTGTGAAATTGTTAGGGCACTTAATGATTGGAAGGTTTCGGTGGGAAGAGGAGTAAGACAGCGACGGAACTGGGAGACTTTGATTGATACTGCTCGATGTCCAATACATGAAGGTTATGTAGAGTGCGGTTATTTTGTGTTAGCTTTCATGCGAGAAATAACCCTCACTGTTGATGGACTAGCCGCTCTTCAAACGAAGGATTTTTATACTGATGATGACATGAGTTTGGTTAGGCAAGAGTGGGCTAGATTTGTTGAGAAGTTTATTCAATATTGAATAAAAACAATGTATTGAATAAAAACAATGTATCAATTTTGTCATTATAATATTTATCGGTTTATCTAATTGGCTGATTTTCCACGAGAGGGAATAAAACGAATGCGAAACAAATTTTTTTTTTTAACTCTTACCACGACGGTCAAGGGACCGTCGTCGTAGCCGAGCTACAATGACGGTCATTAAACGGTCGTGGTAGCCGAGCTACCACGACGGTCCATTGGCCGTCGTGGTAGCCGAGCTACCACGACCGTTTATGGACGGTCGTGGTAGCTCGGCTACCACGACGGTCATTAAACCGTCGTGGTAGCTCGGCTACCACGACCGTCAATAAACCGTCGTGGTAGCTTGGATACCACGACCGTTTAATGACCGTCGTTTTATCTCAGTTACGACGACGGGTATTAAACCGTCGTGGTATCAGGGCTACCACGACGGTTTTTAAACCGTCGTGGAATCGAAATATATACCACGACGGTGGATTACACGACGGTTAGAAAACCGTCGTGTAAGTTTTACCACGACGGTTTTTAACCGTCGTCGAATATCTATTTTGTAGTGTAAGTTTTTAAAAACTCTTTAGTGGGATCATATTTGAAAAATGATTAAAAATATAAATTAGAAATTAGAAAGAATAATTAGCATCCAACTCTCAACTGACTTGGACTCTGTATTCTTGTTGTTTAATAGGGTCTGTCTAAAGGCCAATTTTTGGAAACAATTGTTTCCAAAATGATTTTTGTCATTTTCCTCAAATTTTACTATCCACTTTTCCAAATACCAAAAAAAAAAAAACTCAAACTTTAAATTAGGTCGAAGTAAGATGAATTATTTTTTTTAATAGCAAAATAAAAAAAATCTATATTGTTATTTGTTTTCCAAATATATTTCAAGGTTTTACATTTTTTCACTCTAAACAGTTCATTTTCACTAAACGCATATTTTCAAAACTTAAGTCATGTCTAATCTCAAAAACACCATCTTCAAAAGTTGATCCCAAACAGCCTCAATATAATATAACTTCATTTGCAAATGAAAATACATGGGATACATCCCGCTTAATTCTTTGAAGTAGGTTCTGGTTACATAGGGATTTTAATATGTTGTTTATTGAAGGTCATCTTTATTGTCAATTAATCCGATATCAAAAATCATATTTTTCTGCATCAATCCCAATATTTCACTAATTTCGAGCTCGAATAATAAGAGACGCCCAATGGATTGTGTCGATCAATTCTACATTCTCTGAAGGGCTAGTACTAGCAGTACTAGCAATAATCATACTCTTCACTTCCACTTTCTGTTTTTGGACTTCTTGCTCTATAGTATTGTTGTTAACTTCCTTTAAAAAAAATAAAAAGAAAAAAAGAAAAATATTAATACGAGAATTTGGAGAAATTTCTATTCAGCAATTGCATGAGGAAAATGATTCTTATGATGTATTCTGTACCGCAAATTCATAAGAATATTTGAGGAAATGACCGCGCCAGATGCTAGGATGATAATTTGCGGAACGGCGATTAATTTCGGGTATGGTGGTTGTCTGAATAGCTGATATTGGAACTGACATTTTTTTTTTTGCTGTGAACTCTAGAGGTGCTGTCTTATTGAAGTGGTAGGGCAATTTTTCTTTGTTTTGTTGCACAGCTTGAGTTGGGTGGAGAGTTCCATTAAACTCTTAACTATTTATAGAAGTTCTTCGTGGTGGTCTCATTTTTCTTCTGAAGGTACGTGGTGGTTTCGTTAGTCTAACCAATTTGGATTATTTAGACAGTTAAAATAGAATAACATTGGCCCCTGACAGTAATGGTACTTCCGTATAACAAACATCAATTCTATTTTATTTTTTTTAGAATGCTTTTAGCTTGCGCCATATACATATGTACACACACCACGTGATGATTATGTCAAGATTGAGAAAATTTTCATTTTAAGAAATAGGGTAGAAGATACCTAAAATTCCGAATGTTATTTGAAGAAATTATACCAATATTCTTCCCGTTAAGAAAATTTTACGCGATTTTTGTCAACTGCAAAGTTTAAAGAAGGACTCGAATCCAAGTCGTTTTTGGGTTTTCAAGGGTCGACAACTTTGTGGCATTATGCCCTTCTCATATTAATATTATGTTGAATAAATAATGTGTCATATTTCTTACTTTTATATCTTATGGCGAAATTTGATCTTTCAGGGAGGACCGTAGCAAAAAACTTTTTCTGTCAATCTATCATGTTAATAACAATATGAGATAAGTTATAACTCTTACAAATTGATTCAAAATTACCATTTTTCATTAGCAGCTACTTCAATGCCTCTTTGGCAGAATTCTCAACATCGACAAAATCTGGGCCTTATTCCTTTTCATTTTCTTGGCAACCAAACCAGCGGGAAAAAAAAATCTAAAATTATGTCATTTTGTTGTGAATAAAAATTTCAGTTTTTACAAGTATAGTCTTGAAAATTTTTTTCAATAAATTAAAATAAATCAACATTGTCTTCACGCTTTCTGTCTATTGTACATTTGCGAATCTCATGGAATCACAGCTGGAACAATATTTGGACCAGACGCGTTTTCTTATCAAGTTCAACTTAGAGTTATCCAGTCAATCACAGGTCCATAGTTCTCAATCGAACTCAAAGACATTTGCAACGGTTATACCACCACCAACAGGATTATATTGTATCGTCATGTAATTTTTCAAGGGGATTTGCAAATTGCAAAATAGGATCAGGACAGTGCTTATTAGAATTTTTTTTTAATATCTGTAGAATTATTTGGTATCCTAATTATCGCTCATTCATTCAAAAGTACTCAATGGTTTGGACAGAAAACAAAAGAAAATTATGAGAGCTTAGAACAGTAGATACTAATATCTCTAATTGAGAAATGAAAATAATTAAATAAACTTTAAGTAATTAAATAAATCATAATATTGTGGTGATTAAATTAAAAGTAAATACACTAACATTCAATAGCAATCAAATATTCGATAATTGTATCTGTGCGTTTTGTCACTCATCTTTACACGTCGTTGTTGCCTATGACGGAGGGAGGGGGGCACTGGGGGCCGTGGCTCCCCCTATAAAAAGTGAAATTTTTTTTGTATAATTAAAAAAATTGGTATGTATATAAACTATCCTGGCCCCCCATAAATTAAGAGTACTCTATATTTTATTAGATAAACAATTTAGATTTTGAAAAATAAAACAGTTTTATTAAATTCATACAAATGGGCTTAGTGACTTGACCTAAAATCTAAATCTGAATTACAATTTTAAAAGGAAGTATTTTTACAAAAGAGTCATTTTTAGACACCCCTTTTAAAAAATAAATAGATTTTAACTTATTTACAAATTTGAACAAAATTTAATTGTCTTACTTTTTAATTCCTTGTTTACCCTTCCACTTTATTGTGGATTTTTGTATGTTTTTTTAATTTGACAGCTACTGTGAGATTTTTAAAGATTGAGATTTATTTCCTTTTTTTTTTGATTTGATTCTCTTATTTTTTTAAGAGAAAAAAAAATGAAAATATGTTTTTCAATTCTTTGAACGTCTGCAACTGTTTTTATCCCAGTTTTCTCTGTGCTTTTTCTTTTTTTTAATTTCCATGTACCTTTTTAAAGAGTTTGTTGGCAGTGATACTGCATTTTCTGTTGTTTCCCATTAAATATTTATAAGACGATTTCATGTATTTACATTCTTTTTTAAGAATTTATGAAGATTTATATAATGTCCGGTTTCAAAGGTTTTGATTTTCAATGTTGTCGTGGGTTTGAACAACGTTATGTCAAATACGTTATTGATTGTTAATTAGCCATATTGGAATAGTCATTATGATATTGTCTGTATAATAATTCTTATCACTTTTTCCACTTTAACGAAAGATAACAGAAAAAAATAATAATAGACTAGGCAAATATTATTTTGACCAAGAAAATCCAACAACAAAATGATCAAGTGATATTTGAATAAAAGGACAAGACAATATATATGGATAATTATCTGAAATATATTTATAATAGATGATAATATAAAATAATAGAATGATCGATGTCAGTGTTATATATTGACCAAAAAAGCCTAGCAACATAATGACCAAGTCACGGCGTTGCATGGCCATGAGAACCCTTGGATTGTACATTGTATTTGCTATAACATGCAAATATGATGAATGAATCCTTATGATTAGGATTATGAGAAGAGGGCGACTATAAAGAACATAATAACCGTAAGGACATATCATAATCACATTGTTACAATACTATTTATCAAACAACATTTCATAATTATTAAAATGACCACAATGACCATGTCAATATTAATAGTATTAATAATTTGGTTCCATTTTGTAGGTAGTGTTTGAGCATAATGATTCTAAATCACAATCATTAGGATATTGACCAAATCACAATCATTAAATACGATATTTTGTGAATCGCTAAGAACTCACACAATGAAATATTAGGTACTAAAATCAGAATCATTAGGATATTAACCAAATCATTAAATACCTCTTGAGCATTATTTGTTGTTAGATGTTGACGATATCACTGACGTACCTTCATTCACATCTAAAACAAGATGGCAGTTTCTGGGTTGAATTAACGTTAAGGATTTTTTTTTTTTTTTTTAAATACCCGTTTCTAGCCTCTCTACCATGTAGCATTTGAAGTGACTGATTAATGCAGAAACACCCACATGCACGTACATATAGAACAAATTACTATGATTTGATCCTTATATTCGTAATGAAAATAAGGTCAAAGGTTGTGGTTATAGGAGAAGATAGGAAGAAAATTGCGTCAGAGAGTAGAAAGAGGGAAGAAAATCGTGAAAATGAAGGAATTTTAGTTTTATTTTATTTTATTTTATTTTATTTTTGCAAATACACGCAAATTAGGGAGAGTGAAAACCAAAATTTTTGAATTTGAGAAATAAATGAGCCTATTTTTTAGGAGAGTCTGATTTTTCTTTTTCCCTGAATTAGATGTACGGGTATTTCTGTCAGTATAATATGATCAGTTTTTTCTTTTGTTCAATTTTGTAAATAAATTTGTTTTTCGAGATTTTTTTTAATGTTATGGTCCTAATTTGGCTATATATGTAAATGATCATTTTAATAGTCTAATATTTTAAAAAACAGACCCATTATACTAAGTAATATTTTGTCTACATATAAACTAATAGCTTCCTTCTAACTCTTCACTTTTCCATTTCACCATTTCCAAACAAATTAGGAAATTTGCTCTGTTATTCAATGGTGTGATTTTTATTTTTTTTTCGGTTTACTGTACTGGATATCGTCTCAACTTGAGACATCTTCATCTTGGTATGTCTATTCATTCTTCTTCAACTTCTCGTTTCTGTTTTAGGTTTGTATTTCTTTTTCTCGCTTTTTGTTCTGATTCTTTTCTTTTTTTAATATTTAATTGTGAATTTTCAATTTGCCTTAATGTGGAATTGATGGACCATGGTGCTAATGCTTTTTTTGAATTTTTTTTGTTTGTTCTTATGTATTGATGATAATATGCTAATTTCGATTAAAAAATTAGAAATATCTTGCCAGAAATTAGTGATTTTTAGTTTTTATTATGGATTTTAGCTGAGAAAATTAGAATAGCATTGGTTAATATTCTGAATTTAAATACAATTTTTTTTTTTCAATTTAGTATGTGATAAACTTAGACATGTCTTTTTTTTTTTTTTTTTTGTGAAGAATTTTGGGCTCATGGGCTGTAATGGTGTTGGTAACGTATATGAAAGATAATTTTTTGAATAATTGCTTGATTATCTACATTGAGAAGGAAATTGCTGCAAAATTTAGTAGTTAATCAAGTGTGGAAGAGTTTGTCTCTGTGAAAGATCATCAAGCACAACTTATATTTAAAAAAAGAAAATGTTATTTTGAGGTATATGATGAATTTAACATAGCTCCTCTTTTATTAAGAAAATAATGTTATTTGCAAGTGTAGAATTTTTTTTTTTTTTTTTTTCATTTTTGTAA